>CAUYRT010049552.1:0-91766 GCA_963574885.1 Lepilemur ruficaudatus
GTACTCTATGGACTACTTTGACAGAGTAGATTTTTAAATCTACTCATACTTCTTAGGATACTTTCTCAGTAACCCAACAGATGTCAGGCAGAAAGACTGGTGGCAGCTGGTAGAGTTCTGCCAGCAGCCATTAAGATGTCAAAAAAATTTGTTTTGGGACCAATACATTTGAATAACATGTACAGGGGTAAAACAGTCCCATGAGAATACTAGGGTTTTTTTTTTTCAATCCCCTCCATTTCTTTTTCTTTTTTCTTTTTTTTTTTTTTTTTTGGAAGGGAGAGAGAAGCAAACTTTCGTCACTCCCATGCTATGTGTAGAATCAATTTACAAGCATGTGGACATGGAAATCAGCTATTAAAATGGTCTATAAGATTGGAATTGTATCCAATTCCTTTCGCTAGCTGTAATTCCATCCCTTTCTCTCCCATCCAGAAAAGCACATACAAATGCATCTTAGTGAGAGTGAGAGTGGCATGATTAGAGGAATCACCCTGTATCCATTCTTATCTATCCTTTTTAAAATAAATCATTTGTGAGCTTCAGTTCTCTATTGTAGTAACAAGTGACTGCAAAACATTGGTATGTTTTGATCCCATAGGTGAGCACTGCTGAACTAGAGCGAGAGGCCAAAACATGGGTGAAATTTGAGAATCCTCTGGGTCTTGTGAATATTGGCTGTAACAGAGCCATCTCTTCCCATTGTCTCAGATGGGGGCTATGTACATGTTCAATCCCTAAGTACAGATGCCAGGATTCCTCTCCATCATTGCACTAGGTGTCCACGGGTACCATTTGTTCCTAAAGTTGTGCTGATAGGGAGGAACTACAGAATATGTGGGAAACTTTCTCACCAAATAGTCAGGTGATGATGTTTAGGAGGTAGTATTAATGATAAGAATCAGAACTGTTTTTTCAGTCTTCATTTGAAAAATTTGAGTAGGAGGTGAAACCTTTTCCAAGCTTCCCTAGTTCCCTAGCCTCCATGGTTTGTATTCTCTAGTATTTTTTGTCTTTTGCTTTTTGTTTTCAGTTACACTTAATATAGTGTGCCCTCACTATTTAACATATGGTAGTTTGAAAAATATTTTTCTTAGAACTTTAGGCACAGTCATAATGTTTTCCTGATTTGTGCTTCATTCAGAGTTCCATTTTCTTAAATAACAGTAGAATGATTTTCAGCCATTGCTTTTTGAACAAATATAGGGTGAACAGTTGTAATAATGTAATAAAAATGAAGCCCTGAGAATGAAAACTTTGTGAAATTCCAGAATATCTCTTATCAGCTAATTTATTAAATGATTCATTGTCAATTAATTCATAACCCTCCATTACCTACTTGCAAATAAATAATGAACTTTGGGGACTGAAAATAATTGAAATACCTACACACGATTTTAGTTTGAGTATGAACTAAATATGAAACTTTTAAGGATCATTACTTTTTTATATTTTCTTTTTGATATACTTCACTGGCTAATAATGGAAGCCACAGCATCATTGTCAGCATAAGATAAAACAGGGCAATTATCTATTTCATGTTTCCTGGTACATGATGGATAATAAGAGTTTCCTTCAAGACCATAGTGAAAAGGCTTTGGACAACCACTAATTCTAATTGTTAATTAATACTGTATATTAATGTTTAAGTATTGACACTTAAAATTCCAAATTGTACCATAAAGTTTAGCTTTTTACCATTCTACTTAGAAAAAATGACAGTTTTCTAAGGTAGCAAATGTATTAGCTTCACTTGTATTTTTTAACATTACCAAACTACTCTGAAAATATAAGCAGAGATGTATCCATCCTGTGTTTTCACAATCAAGAAAATTAGTGGAACACTTACTTCAATAATTTAAGCAAAATAGCATTTACCACAGTCCTCTTTTTTTCTTGATTATTAAGTTCTAGGTTGTTTGTCTTAATGTATGCCAGAGAGTTGATTGAGTTAACAAACCAGCCACTTATTGGCAGGAATATTGACTCTTATGCCTAGGATTGGTTAATTGTACTATGGAAAGCCAATACATTGCACAGCACAGTTGGATTCCCCCTGTAACAAAGATGAGAAGAAATGGGCTGGGGAGGGTGCTTTGTAGATCTTTGTCTCATTGTTATGCTTGCAGAACAAATTGGAGAAGAGGAAAATAGATTAATGAGACCCAGAAAATAGAAAGTTTAGACTTTCTGGAGGTAGACTGTTTGAAGATAATCATCAATTTATAGACAGACTGAAGTACAAATATGAATTTCAGCACAAACATGTCAAAGGATTGTAGGTGCCTCAGTGTTGACCTTTATTTCCAGCAGTGGTAACAAAGATCAACCTAACTGACAGAAATTAACAGAGCATACTATTTTACTTGCAGGCTTAGAGAGAAGACCATTCAAAGTTCTCAAAGGAATATACTTAGCAATCTCAAAGGCACTACATAGTATCCAGGATTGTGGGAGCCATGCAGAGTGCAATAATCCAGAACCAGATTGGACCCATATAAACTAGAAAACATAATTTTTTGTTGATCTTCCCCTAGAGCTTCTGTGACTCTTCTGCAGTCATCTGCTTTAATTGCGAATTCCCCTCTCTGTGTCTCTCTCATCTGCCTCCTTCTGTTGTTGTCTATGACTTTCTCATGCCCATGCATACAAAAATATTTATTAAATATTAGCTATTTAATAGATTTTTTCTGTTCTCAATCCAATGGCTTATTTAACTGATAACTATCTTTTTATTAAAGGCTGCTGGGACATTAATGTTAAAGCAGTACTGAGACAGAAAAGTGATATTATACTTGTTTATTCTTCTGAAAATCAATTTTCTTACCTTTTTATTCTTTTATTCTTTGAGCCTCTAATAATAATTATGAGGTTGAGAACAGAAGTGTTCACAACCCGATATACTTAAGACTAACTTGATTAACATTGAGCACTATGAAGTTAATGGATATTAGCCATAACATGCAAATTTATGAGCTACCTCCTCACAGGTTATGAAAGCTCCTTGTGACAAATAAAATGCTGTAAAGTAGTAAGATGCATTTAGAATTGGTAGTAAAGTTAATAATAAACCTTTTCTCTTTCTTTTAAGCCTGTTTCCTTTTATCCTTTCTCCTGCCTAGGAGGGGAATAGCTCAGAAAAGCAACCCAAGGAACCAAAGGCTTATAATTGGCCTCGAGAGACTTGACATAAGTAGTTATGGCAATAACCTTTGGTGCCCTGATGTTCTTTGCACATGTAGATTAATATGGTCTTCAGAGGCATTAATTAATATTGCCTCATAAGAGTTCAGGAAGGTAGTCAAATACTAATATAGGCCCATAATCCCTTATCCAAGTGGACTTTTGGAGTCCACTTGTTTCAGAATTTAGAATTTTTCAGATTTTACAAAGGTAATGCCATGCATATACTGTATAGTATGTAACACCCAGAGTGGGGTGTAGGCTAGCACCCCTTAATAAAGTGCATTAATACTTCCATAGCTAAATGTATGAAAATTCACTAAATGAGATAAATAATGATCATAAATATCCTCGTATCACTTCAGGTCATGTTTTACCACCAAACAAACTTATTAAAAACTCAGTTTTCAGGAAATTTTTTATTCCAGAGTTGTAAATTGAATTATGGAACTACCCTCCCTGTTGGCCAATGGGGTAATGAAACAGACTAAGGCCAGGAAGTGCAGAAATGGTTTCTGATTCTATGTGACTCTTTTCTAGAACTATAGGAATATATGTGCCCCCTTTGGCAACATAGTAACTTTGGGAAAAACATATTTGGTGGCAAGTATTGTGATAATGTCACTAAAGAAAAGAATAATCAATTTAGTACATGGATCTGGGGAAAACTAGGCATGTGTTTACATTGGTCAAATTTTTCAAGAAAAATGATCTATTTGGCATTACTGTAATACTGACAATATTTATTTTTAACACTTACAGAAAATTATTTTGCATGTACAGTCAGCTCTGCTACAATGCTTGTTTTGAAAACGTTAATTTGTTCCCTTGCTATTGGTATATTTGAGAACTTAAGACAAATTTCACTTTTGCATATGCACAATTCCATCTGTTAAAAGCACTGGATGAATGCAGAAAACTACATACAGCAGAATGAGCCTGAATGACCACAAATGGGCACATGCATACTCCCGAAACATTCACCAGCTATCTCAGTCTACCACATGTGTTGGGAGCCTCGCCCATCCACATTCAGTGTTGTAACTTTTTGTCCTGGTCAGATAACTCTCCTTCTACCACTTCAAAGTAACTCACAATTTGCAACCCCTCTGACACTCACTTTCACAAGCAAACTTCAGGTGTTTTTAAAGGTAAAGTGTCATATTTGGTATGACACCCAAGTATTTCTTAACCATTAATATGTGTAAATGATGCTACCATTCTTATTAGGCTCATTTTTTAAAAAAAAAAGTGTCACTGATGATTTTGATTGTTGTGACCCTAACCTCATCTTCCTATAAACTTTTTCCTATGCATAATTTTGCATAGTACAGTGAATTTGAGAAATGTATGTGTCACCTTGTAACAAAACTGACTGAATGTGTTAATGAAATGTAAGGGCCAAAACACCATGACAGACACCCTGATAAGTTCCCACACAGTATTTCTGAACAGTGATACTCTAATTTCTGGTGAAAACTTTCCCTAACACATAACCCAAAATAAGGTTTATTTGCAAGAAGAGAGGAAAAAACTATGCATGACAACTTTCTCCTCCCATTTACCTTGTGGAGACAGGAGCAATGTTGTTTCTGACAGCTTATACTTCTATTAACAGCTCTGCCATACATAAAATGTCTTAGATCTTCAGTTTGGAGAAATTTTCCCCCCGAGAAATTATCGTACCAAGTTATTTTTGGACCTCAAACCTGAAAATGGCTCTTATCCAAGTATATTATGTGAGTTAGACCTTTCCATTTGAAAACTTAATTTACTTTCAGAAAGCTTTATAAGTATGTCTGGATATCCACATTTACATAATCATCACTCCCCCATTCTCCCTTCCATCTCTCTCTTGGGCACAGAAGTGTATGGTTGCCAGATAGATTTGGAAGTGAGTGCATGTGACTCTTAAACCCCTGGAATTGGTGTTCTAGAGCTCCTGACACTGAACACTAATGTATTTTTCATTAGTGTTTAATGTTGGGAAATCCCATTTCATGGAGCCAAAGGATTAAATTACTTCATTTGGGAGGCAATAAGTGCATTCATTCCCCCATCTTTTTCCTGAGGTGGAAAAAAAAGAATGAATTTGAGATCATTTGCATTTCATAAGGGTTTAAGGTCTGGATGTATTCCACTCAGTGCAACAATCCAATACCGTGAACACATTTAAAGACAATATTAACTAGTAGGGAAACCGCCACGTATTTGAAATGTGAGAATAAAAATATACAATAAGTGAAAATCAGGGTATCCATTTATATGGATATGGATATGGATATACATACACGTATATACACATATAGAATCAAAATGACTATGCAAAGCAATTCTACTTGTAGCAGACATGTTATAATAATAATACCATGATAGTGCATTACAATGAAGTAAAGTTTTGTCATTTTTCATAATAATAAGAGAGTTGCAAAGATTTTGAGGAAATTTAGCAGGCAGTAAATCCAGATAATAGTGAGCGATTCTCTTTCTTTTGAACAACTGGCATGGAAGAGAAACTTTCTTTTGCACAGCTGTGCTGATGGAAACCCTACCGATTAGGCTAGGAGATGTCACACCTGTTGTTTGGAGAGGTTCTGAACACAAGACCTCACACTGACCCCTCTTCTTCCTCTAACCCTGTACTTTCACCCTTTGCCTCCCTCCTTTCTAGTCATTAAGTGTTTTCCCACACGTGGCTTTAGACAGCAGATCTGTAAGGTGTCACTGCTGCTCTTTTCACATCATGAAGGGGCATTATTTTTAAGCACCCTCTTCAAGGCATCATTGTTCTTCCACATGGCTCTGGGAGAGATTCCACTGAGGCCTCCAAGGGAGAGACCTACTTCTCTGTGAATAATTGAATAGATATCCAGTGGCTACATCAGAATGAGAGCCAAAGGGAACACTGAAGGTGGTTCTTTAGGTCTTATGGACCAGTAAAACCTTTTTCTATCAGCAAAAGCTTTTAGGGATTTTTGTCTATACCCAACACTGTGATCAATGCTGCGTGGCATACAGGAGAAGTAGAAGATGACCTTATTCTAAGAAACATGGAGTCTATTTTGGGAGATAAAACAAAACACATAGAATACCTAGGGAATGGTGTAATATTGCCAACTCAGAGGCCAATTATGTAATAAGAACAACAAGTGTTAAAATCAGAGAAGACAGTCATATTTATTTTCCAAAATAGCATAATGGACAGTGTACTGAGGTGAGAATCATCAGATACGGGCAGGCAAAATCATACAAGTTGAATGACTTTGAGCAAGGCCCACAGCACTTCACTTCTCTGGGCCTTGGTTGGGTTCCTCATCTGTAAAATGGCCAGTGGACAAAGGGAGTGGGACTAAACTAGGTGATCTCTATGATTCTTTCCAGTCTTGAAATTTTATATTTCTACAATATTCAATGAACTGTTACTGACATAATATGTTCAAGCACATTTCTCATGAATGCAATTGAATTGTTAGAAAAAAGGATTGTTATTTTCTTCATTTTCCAAATGAGAGGTTAAAGCTTCTAAGTGGCAGGAGCAGAACTTAAACCCAGGTTTGTCATATATCTAAATCCTCTGCTCATTCCGCCATGCTGTGCTGCGTACCATTACACCACACTGCCTGCCTTTCTACACTTAAGGACATATGGTCTAAGAGGGAAGCAGACATATAAACTTAAGTGAAAAACCCAGAAAATATGGAGGAGTCTGTGTCTCTAAACCTTAAGAAGGAAAAGAGAACTTGTATTACAGAGATCTGCAATCCTGGGGATGGAGCATTAGCCAGAGAGTCAGGAGATGTGGGTTCTAATCTTGGCCCTTCCACTAACTTGCTAAGTGTCCCTGGACAAGTTTTCTCATCCATAAAATGAAAGCATCTCCAAGGTCCTTTGGGTTCTAACATTCTATGCTTCTCTGAGTCTCAAGAATGGAGAGTATACTTCTAGTTATGGATATGAGCATGAGCCCAGAGGTTTAAAAAAGTTAATGAGATGTTAAGTACTTATGATGATTTTTTTAGTGGATATGGGATTTGAGCTGGGCCTGGAATAATGGGGGTGATTTAGAAAATTCATGAAGCATTTTAATTCTTTTTAAATATACAAGGATAGCTGACCATCTAAGGAATCCTTTAGATAAAATGAATGATCACCACTCCTTTTCCTATCTATCTTTTGTACAATTCAGATTTTCATATAGCGAGTTTATTTAAAGGAAGAGGCACCTGTACTACAAAATATAGTCAAGAATTTGCCATGCTCTTGGGACAGTAATATCATTTATAAATATGGAATTTGTGCCAGTGTCTTTCAAATTCAAGTCGGAAGTGGAAGGATTGAAAGACTTGTTTTTTTGTCATCGTTGTTGTTGTTGTTCTTTTTCTGTGATCAGCCCCTGCAAAGTGGGCCTCAGCAAAAACCAGCTGAGCCCTTTGCTAGGCATCAAAAGCCTCTGGCGTTTTTCTGCCTTTCAACTCTCAGCCATTTGGGAGGTGGGACAAAGCTATGCTGTCTACAAAGTTTATCCAGAACGCGCTGGTGTTACAAGAAATCACTTGACATCTATTATGTTTCTCCCAGGGAGGAGAGGTGGCTATCAGCTACAATAGTGATTTCTTTTCAAAGGGGTTTAAATGGGGTATTTCTCATGGGCCAAATCCTAACTCACTGTCTTTACATGTGCCTGCCAGGAAAACAGTGGAAAAATACCAAACAATAGCAAGGACAGAAGTCTGAGGAGCGCTGTCCCAGGCTGTCCCCTCTGCAAACAAGCAGAAAAAAAAATAGTTTCCCTGCTGCCTAAGCTGCTGCTAACATGGCAGAGCTCCTAGAAAGGTGTAGCAAGGGGGGAAGGAGTACAGACTGTGCTTTCCATAGCCATGGAAATATGTATAACAACCTGAACAAACGCCTTTTAGCCCACCTTTTACAAATAGCGCTCCAAGTTGTTTTTTTTGAGGGGGTGGGAGTTGGCTGGCAAAGAGATTAATTTTACGCAGCTGAGTGACACACTCATGAGTTGTTTTTCTGAAGTATGGATTTGTTCCTGTGTAGGCAGGCTTGCATCCTTTCCTGAGGTAAGCCAGAAGGTGGCCTTATATTTTTATTTGAAGTGCCAAATGATTTTCCTTGCAACAAATTTGTGCCTTTCACTGGTGTTTTCTAGAGTGAGATTTTTGCAACTGATGGAAATCAGCTCACTTCTGTTCTGTAACTTAGTGTCTTGTTGGTGATTTATTTGTTCAGTAGCAGAAACTATGACAAATGGTGTGAGGCGGCCTCATTTACTTTTTAGCTGCTATAGCCCTGAAGAATTTACATGTAAATGCAACTGTGAATGTTTTACATTTCATAGGCATGCTGCATGCGTTTTTGTAAGTTAAGTGACATTTTTACAGATAGACTGAACTTAGAACTCTCCCCCCACCCCACAGGTTATATTATTTGAAATCCTGGTACGTCTGTTATGCTGTGTTTTCCTGACTGCCAAGTGGAAGAGTAAGTCTCTATTTTGTGTTTTTCTTCTTTTCTCTTTAGATGTGCAGAGCAGCCCACATAACCAGTTCACCTTCAGACCCCTCCCACCGCCTCCACCGCCTCCACATGCCTGCACCTGTGCCAGGAAGCCACCCCCTGCAGCAGACTCTCTTCAAAGGAGATCAATGACAACCCGCAGCCAGCCCAGCCCAGCTGCTCCGGCGCCCCCAACCAGTACACAGGATTCAGTTCATCTGCATAACAGCTGGGTCTTGAATAGCAACATACCATTGGAGACCAGGTACTTGAGCTATTATTGATCCGACTAAACTTAAGTATTGGCAGAGGATGGTTCCACCGATTGCGGAAACTCATTTCACCATAGACATCTGCAGAGACACACAAATGCACACACAGATACACACCCAGCTGCATGAGCAAAAGGAAAGACCCCTCCACAGGCACAGATGTGCACACAGGCACACATCTAGATCCAGGCACACCCACAGACACAGACCAAAGCAGATGCACGTGAAAAGATAAAACCACAGATGCATAAACACCCTACTGTCGCACACCCACAACAACATGAAGTGAAGCAATTATCCAAGCTGTCACTGCAGCCTCAAAGTGAAAGGCAATTGTCCCTTGTTTTAAGAAACTGCAGCATTATAGGAAAATCCTAACACAAAACTAACACACAGTGATAGTTTCCATTTTATTCATTATAAGATTCTTTGAAAAAGTAAGTTACCTTCAAACGTTTAAAAAATAAAAGGATTTGCCTCAAAAAGTGGAAGTATATGTGTAAGTTTAAAAACTGGTTTCTGTTTTTGGGATGAAGTTTGGTCTTTTGAGCAAAAATGTTTGCCTCTGTTTTTCTGTCACTTCACATTATTTAGGTTTCCAGATTCACTCCACAGATCTTTGTTGTATGATTAAAGTTCTACTCTCTGCAGTTCTAGGTCCCTTGATCATGATAGACTTTAACACTAGATCTGATTAACTGAGAAATTATTCATCATTTCTAGTCACCCTTTCTTAAATCAAAAATTACAACTTTCCATTAACATGAAAAACACAAACTAAAAAAATAAACATAGCATTCTGTTATCTTTTAAATTCAAGGATTTCCCCTTGTTTATGTGCCTTATTTAGATCTACCACCAAACTTTTTTCTAAAGATGTTTGTATGTAAACGATAGGAGTAATATACCACTTTATAAACAATGTCTAGTTATCAACTTCTATCCTGATTTCTGGAAGTTGGAATGGAAAGGGAAGGAGTAGTCAACTCACATTATAAGACTGGTGGTTTTCTTTTTTTCCTTGGCAGCATATTAAATTAGATACCACCCATGGCATCAGAGAATATGTCACCATCAACAAACCAGAAAAGTACTATGGCCCACATCCAGGAAACTCTACATCAACTGTCACTTACCAGATTAAATAGTTCCACAAACTGCTGTTTCTGCTATCTCCCAAGAGAAAATATAGCAGTCAGCACCTATGGTGATGATAATAACCCAATTAGAACTGTACTAGTGATAGGGTTTGTGTATTGTTCTCTTTTTTTTTAATTCAAAGGGGGCAGGTGAGTAAAGTACAAAAAGTGGAGAACAGTGTATATCTTCTTCAAGGAGTTTTCAAACAGTGGTGATTTCCTGATTTTTCTTGTAATTCATTTGCAGGGCTTAGTGATAGCTGAGGAAACAGCAGGGCAATATGGTTAACTAGCAATTCTGACAAGCAAACACACTCCTTTCCTCTATGAAGCCAAATAACAGGAAATCTGGAAGGAGGGTGTGGAATGGGTTCGGGCAAATAGAGAGAGAAACTATTCTTATTTGAAATGTACATCTAGGCATGTTTGTACAAACTGCACCCACGGACCTTCTGTATCTGTGCAAGGAATGTATTAATTGGTCTCAGTTTCATAAGACGCAGAGAGGAACATAAGTTTTCATGTGAGACTGAACAGAGTACCTTTTTAGTACATTTTGAAAATATATTCAGCATCACAAAGATGAATTTTTAAAAAATCTATCAACCTGATCAACTATATTTTTCTAAATATATCATTTAAAATGTTCATTTCACATGTAGTCAATAAAAGGTAACTGTGGGTGCCCAGGAACTTAAGTCTGAGCTCTGTAACGAACCTGTCTGAGCCTCAGCCTCTTCATTTGTAAAAATGAATATAAAAATGCTTGCCTTCCTAACAAGGAAGATCAAGTTAGTATAGTAGCAAGTGCCTCATACACTGTAAAGCACTATACAATTGAAAGGCAGCATTGCTATCCCTACTAAGTGGCCACCTGCCTCTGCTTAAATAGCTCCGAAATAGAGAATCAACTTATTCCTAAGGAATTCCATTGCACCTCAACCAACTACTGGAAAGTTCTTTTTGAGCCAAAATCCG
Organism: Lepilemur ruficaudatus; assembly: GCA_963574885.1. Classification (NCBI taxonomy): domain Eukaryota; kingdom Metazoa; phylum Chordata; class Mammalia; order Primates; family Lepilemuridae; genus Lepilemur; species Lepilemur ruficaudatus. The sequence continues at coordinate 11,084 of CAUYRT010049552.1, forward strand.
CCACTTATTAACTCTGTCCATCTTCCCCCAGAGCAAATTTTAGGGTCCCACAGAATAAATAAAATCCCTCTCACACCTGACAGCCCTTCACTGTAACTGAGTCTTATCTTCTTTGGCCTAAATGTTCCCCCAGTTCCTTCAGCTGTCCCTCGCGTTAACTGGTTTCAAATGTCCCTTCCTGGTCTCTTTCTTTAGAACACATTCCTGTTTGTCCAAACTACTCTTGAACTGTAATGGCCAAGGCTGAATGCAGGTGTGGGTTCTTATTAGGCTCTTTGGTTGCAAGGAGCAGAGGTCATTCAGGTTGCCTGGAGTAATTGAGAACATCTTTTCAGTATGTGTGTGTTGTCAGTCCTTCGGAACCCACAAAACGCTGGTCAATTTCCAAAGGAAGGGCAAAGCCTATAGATCTCTGACATTAATAAGACTCAGCGGTTCTCTGCAGTTTTGCTCCTTTTTGTCTCTTTCTTTTTCCAGTAGCTTATTCTTTCCATCAGCTCAATATTTATTTTGTCTATCACACATTTTCTACTTTCTCGTAACAGTGTCTGGTCTCCAGTGCACCACTCAACTCCAAGTATACCACCTGACCCCTCTCACCTCATCCCTGCAGCAGGCTGGCCCATTGATAACTGACTAATTATCTTAGTTGCTCTAGGTTCAAAAACCTAAGAGAAGGAATTTAATTATCCCAGATCATCCCTTCTGTACCAGCCCGTGTTTAAGTTTTCTGGCAAGCCCTGTCAGTTATTCCCTCAGCCAGCTGAGGCTAGGTGGGGAGAAAAGTCCTGTGGTTAAAAATGCAATAATATGGCCACCTATGACTGTCCCTTGAGCAAGGGCTGGGAGCAGTTCTGATGCCCCTTCGATAGGACTCTCAGCAGGCAGTCACCTTGACTGACTCATTCAGGACTGTGTTCTGTGACCAACAGTCAGTTGCCTCCTTTATTCTAAATATATATTTTGGTTCATGCTATCTATTCTAATGTCAGTTTTTTTGATGGCCACGTGACACTACCCATATACATTGAGAACACTGGAAACTAAACCCCTAAGCCTTTTTAACAAATTCTGAGGCTAAGCCAGATGTTATTCATTCTATAATTATATTGTTGAAGCTTTTTCAATTGTGTGTTTTAGATGGGAGGTACTGGTGAAAATATGTTTAGAGCCTTGATTTGGCCTGGTTTGATTTTATCTTGTTAGCATGTAGAGATGCTGCTGAGTTCTAATTCTGCCATACAAATTATGTGATTTTGCTCTCAAAATTGTGTCATCTATAGATCTATAGGTTTGTTAGGTTTGCTTTCCTCTTTTTTATGTCAGTCACTAATAAAAATGTTATGTGGGACCAGATCAAGGTCATAGCTCTGTGGCATGCCACTGTTGACATTCGTTCATCAGGCAGCATTTTTTTACTCACATGCAACCTACATTTCTCCATCTTATTCACAGGCATATCATGAGAGACCTTGTCAAATGCCTTTCTGATATCCAGATACAATATGCCTACATTTTTACTGATCTGCCAATCTAATAACCATGTCAAAAATAAAAATGAAATGAGATTTGTCTAACATGACTTGTTCTTAGAGAATCTATGCTGCCTTCTCGTGAATGCTACTTTTTTTCCCTAAGTGCTGCAAATCATCCTTTAATTAACCTGTTCTAGAATTTTGCATTCCATCAACATGTTTCTTGGTCTAGTCAACAGAGCCCATATGCTTCTTGTACCTTTTGAAAACCAAAGCCAATGTTTTCTGTCTCTAGTATTCTGCCACATTTCACCCATGCCACTGTCCCTGAAACTTTAGTGACTGTGCCTAAGCAATCCAATATCCAAGACCTCTCACCACTCTGGGGTAGAATTTTCAATTCACTTAGAATAGTCAAATGCTTTTTTTAATTAACACTTTACATATCTTAGCTTCAATTTATTGTTATTGATATTTATTTTACCCTTTCAAGTCTATTATCTTTCTTTTTCACAAAGAAAACTAGTACAGTAGTTGAGAAGGCCTTCCTGATCTGGGTCATTTAATAAACGATTGCGTAGGTTGCATGTCTGTCCTACCCTTGTTCTTCCTTCCTTAAGTGTTTTTTTGAAAAACACTTTCCTGTCATCTTTAGCAGTTTTTTTCAAGCCTCAGACTCATTTGGGGTGTATACTTTTTTGGCATCATTTTCATTATGCCCTCATATTTATTTATGCTTGTTTTTCATCACTTTATTTTAGTACATGTTCTTTAGAAATCTAAATGAATGGAGAGCACTCAGTACAGGCATGCTGATTTCAATCGGTAAGAAACCTTCCAAAGTCTGTAATTCATCTCCATTTTAGAATTGTACCTACTTCACTTTAGAGACCTGCTTTCTTAAAGTCTGGGATTTTGGCCTCATAATGTACTTAGTCATAATGGACTCTAAGCTAAAATGGTTACTTTCTCTATAGGCTCCTATCACCTTCAACTTACCAGTTTCTCTTTTTTTAGTCAATCAGAGAAGCAAATCTCATTATCATTTTCTCTACCTTCTGTGAGGTGTAGTCACCAACAAAGGAAGTTGAAGATTTGCCATATATTTGCCTTTAGCTAAACGATACAACTAGCAGATGTCTATGGAGTTGAAATCACTCATGTTTACTCCACTTTCCTCCTATGACACTTTTGTGATCTGTGTTGAAAATGAGCATTCATTTCCTCCATGTGGCCAAGTGGCTTACTGTAGACTCCTGATCCGCCACTTATTAGCCATGTTCCTTGAGCACATTACTTACTATTGCCATGCCTCAGTTTTCTCATGTGTAAAGAAAAGATGATAGTAAAACCTATGTCATAAGGCTGTTGTGAGGATTAAGTGAGTTAATACTTGCAATGTGCTTAGAGCAGCTTTAAACAAAGCAAACACTCAATAAATATTGGTAAATAATAATAGCAATAATAACATAAAGATGATTTTACTTTTTGTCCCCTTCTATTTCTATGTTCATCTGATTAAAGGTGTTTCTTGTGTTCTTAATCCTTATGTTCATGATTTCCCCCAAGTAAGCACATACAACATCATTTCCCTTCCTCTCTTAGCATGCTTTTAAATAGAACATACTCTTTCACCACCATATTCTAATCATTAGAACCACCCCCACCCCCCACCACCTTTTGATGATATGCCTGTGAAGATTTGTAAGACTTCCCTGTGATCAGTCTCCAGAACAGCTTTTGGAGTGCTTCCTGCCTCCTGTATTTCAGAGAAACAATGCCCTGACTAACCAACACATTCAAAATCATGCCATGCCCTGAACCCTACCATATGTAGGCATCAGCCTTTCCACCTCCTGTCCCAAACCTTCTCTCAGGATTCCCAATGTCCAGATTATCTTTTTAGGGTAGGGTGTCTTTTGAAACCTGGAAATGTGGGTACACTGCCAAAGGTGAGAAGTCTGGGTGACATGTGTAAGCGTATGTTCTCCAACATCCCTGGATGGAAGTACTTTGGTTATTGTAAATTTAGCCACATTACTTAACTTCTGTGGGCCTCAGTTGCCCTGTCTGTTATGTGGAGAAAAGACAGACCCTACCGTGTGGGGTTGTTTCAAGAACCGAATGAGGTAATACATGTAAAATGTCTGCTCACAGCCAGGCACAAAGAAAGCTTATAATAAATATTATTATTTCCAATTCAGTATAAAAGCCTGGCATGGACCTGCTGGCAAGGAGAGGAAGCAGAGTCACTACGGGTCAGAGAGCCATATTAGCTTTAATCTGCTTTAAAACATCTAGTGTTTACATATACTTCCAAGTCTATGGATTGATTATAAGTATGTCCTGCACAGTGAGGAATTCAGCAAGCATTTACTAATTATTCCTAGTGCACTGTGGCTACCATGAGGAATAAGAATCCCTGTACTCCAGAAACATGTCGCCTAGTCCTAGTAACAATAATGATAGCTAGTTATATAGCGTTACTTCATGCCAAGCACGGTTCTAAGCCCTTATGAATGAACTGCTTTAATCCTTATGCTAGTACCCATGTGATAGACACTATTAGTGTTGCCATCCTCAACTGAGATATGAGGAAATTGAGGTACAAAGAACTTAAGGACCTTTGTAAAATCCCACAGGCAGGACATAGCAAATCGAGGTCAGGTTTTGAACCCCGGCTGTGAGTATAGGGTCTTCACATTCAACCACTATGCATTACTGCCTTTCTGTGGTAGGAGAGGCAAAGTGAAATAAGTAACAATACCATGGTAAGTGTTTTGTTATATTTAAGTAATCCCAGGATAGCAATACTTGGAGATGGTGGATCTAACCAAGGTGGCAACAGTGGAGGCCAAGGAAGTGTTGAGGTAGGTAGAAGGGGAAAAGTGGAAATTTCCCAGAGAAAATGGCCTACAAATCATTTTGTTCTCAAATCAGGAGGCAGTATTAGGTGAAAAATGGAGGCAGGGCATTCTTGATAGAGCATTTCACAGTGAAAGTTATGCATAGTCACCAGTTATCCATTTAACTGATATGAGACACTGTTTTTCCTGATAAAAGCTATAAGAGTAGTTAAGAGTTTGGATTGCAGTAAACAATAGATCTAGGTTTGAGGTACAATCCTGCTTCTTATTAAATGTATGAGCTTAGGAAAATTACCAAACCTTTCTGAACCTCAGTGTTATGATCTTTAAAATGGGTTAATAGCACTCACTTCATAAGGTTGTTACAAAGATTATTTTATACCTCGCATGTGATTTACACTCTCATTTTAGTCTCCTCCCCTCTTCCTGTTCTCCCCATGTCTATCCCATGTCCTTGGTTTTGTTCCTTTCTAGCTTCCCAGAATCCAGATTTACAGCTTTCCTTCTGTTCTATAGAATGGTTCCCCCATTCTATCTAGGCAATTTGTGTGCAAGGCAATTGGCCTGCCTTTAGCACCCAGTTAATTGGAGTGGTGCTTATTTCTGTCAGGAAGTCAAACATAGCCCACTCTCTGCAGAGCACTGGAACAGTTCACTTAGCTTCTTAACCACTTCATCTGGATTCACTTTTAAATGGATTTGTAGCCATTTCTGATTTCTCTTAATTACTCTCTTTGTTGTCCCCAATTCAAATTCCAAACTCCAAGTTTACTTGATATTCTATTACTAATTAGAATTTTTGGCCAAGTGTTGGTTCAAGACCTCAGCTAGTTTTGCTTCACTTGGTGTTGGATGGTAATCATTTTTTTCAGAACGATGATGGACATTAACCATGATCTATTCAATGAAATGAATCTCACATGAAGAGTTTGTTGTGATTTTCAGCACTAGGGAGAACTTGAGTTTGAGATTAACATGGCCACTTTAGCTCACAAAGACAAATCAGAATTGTATGGAGGAGTCATGCCTGGCCAGGAAAGTGGGTAGCAACTATCTCCATGATTTTTTGGATATTCTGACAGATGGCTGTAGCTTGGTGTGAGGCTAACTGCCCTTGCTGGCTTTAGGCCAATGTGACAATTAAATGGAGTCTACAGGGTTATTTTTACAAAAGAATAGCCAGAGCCATTGGCAGAGGAGATGTTGGCAAGGAATGGGAAGAGAAATGAAATTTATATGACCAATGCTTGTTACCAGACTTCTAGAGCTAGCACCTATCTTGGGGAAATAAGAATCATTTGGAAGAAATACTCATTAATGGTGATGGCAATGGTTTAAATATCTATGGAATAATATTCTTTAAATATTAACCCACAAATGTAAGTTCTCCAGCAGTAGTTATATTTCTTTGTTATATAGTACTGCTAAAATCTACCTAACATTTATAAGTAGTTTTTTTCATAGGACATTTGCAATGGAAAAATAGACTTAGAGACATAATTTTCCTTCAGTATGGACTAGAGGGAAAAAAGCTCAGAATGTACATATGCAGTGCTTAGATCCAACAATATCTCATGCTTTAATCCTTTAATAGCATGGGGGTTAGCAAAATCTATCTTCAGCCATAGATTTAAAGATTCTTTTTAAGACAGGAAAAGACTTTGTAGAACTAATCTATGACCTATAAATCCTGTTTACTACAGATGAACAGGAATCAACCAAGCTTTTCAGCCTGCACCAAATGATGGATGTGGAATATGTTAAATTTACATGAAAAAGGATGCTGTAGTCTTAAAAATATGTTTTGCATATTGAGAGTAAAAATATATCTCTAATAGTCTATTGTGCTTAGGCAGTGAAGAACAATACTTTGGAGATCATTGTATACAGTCTCTAGTCACTTTGGTGGTGTTATTTTTAGACATGCTTTTTAATTGACTGTTCTCAGTCTCATTTCAAAATAAAACCATAGGCAAACATAATTTGTTTCATTTTATAAGGAAAGAAAATTTTACCATAGGTGAGATGAAATCTGGTTTTATTATGAAGAGGATTTATTTAGCAATCCAAATGTGAATCTAAACAGATGTTTTAGGGAATTTTTAAAAATAAATGATGTAATATATGAGTATAGCAAACAAAAATTAAATTTTAGAGGAGTCTCTGTACTTTTTGCTTTCCCTCACCATATACTTATACGCTTCCCCATCTCAGCTTGTATATCTAAAACAGAAATATCTCATTGTAAGCAAGAGAGAAAACAAGTTCTTTACAACTTCATTCACTACAAAGTTACTTATCCAGTTAATCATAATAAATATTTCCATCACCATGTCAGGTTAATAGATATAATAGACACTTGTCTGTTATATTTTACTAAAAGTATGAAATATATTTGAAGTAGCAGAAAATAATTTTCCTGTCAATTATTTTTCTTATTTTTTACAGGTGTGTTTATGTGTGTGTGTGTATCAGAGATATTATACTGAACATCTTCCTTTGGAAGAATCCAGCTGATTCTTTATTAATTCCCCAACACAAAAGTGTTTGTGGCTTTAAAGGCAAAAGATAAGATCAGGTTTAGGTCTTTGAAATGTCTCTGTAAGAATTGTGAAAGTGTGATACTGAGGATGCCATTTAAAGAATAAGAAATCTCAAAAAGAGTTATCCCCTTTGGTGAACAGATAAGCAAATAAAGAGTAACATCTGCTTCTCCATTCTGTTATATTTTTTTGGTGTGATATCTGAGGGTATAAGAAAGTGTATAATGCAAATTTTTGAATGAAAAACAGTTCATTATAAATATTATGGTGAATTAGTTTTAGCTAGATGAGTTTCAACAAATTTCAACAAATATTTATTAAGTGCCTCCCATGTACCAGGCACTGTTCTAAGAGCTGGGGCTACAACAGAGAACAAAACAGACAAATACCCTGCCTTTAATGAGCTTTACATTCTAATAGGGGAGACAGCCTTTCCCCTAAAATGTTAATCTTATTGAGAATAATGTTATTGTAAGACTTGGAGTCTGGCTAGAGGTGATATGAAAGAAGCAGGAGAGAGGTCAAAGGTACCTCTTAGAAGTCCTCCTTTACCTGCCTTCAATTCTATATTAATCAATTCAGGCTGCTATAACCAAATATCTTAGCGTGGGTAATATATAAACAACAGAAATGTGTTGCTCACAGTTAAGGAGGCTGTGAAATCTAAGATTTAGGTGACTGTAAGCACATTTGGCATCTGGTCTGGTGAAGGCCTGTTTCTCATAGACAGTACCTTGTTGCTGTGCCCTCATGTGGCAGAAGGGGCCAACAGGCTCCCTCAAGCCTCTTTTATAAGGGCACTAATCTCATTCATATAGACAGATCCCTCATGACCTAATCACTGCTCAAAGGCCCCACTTCTTAATACCAACACATTGGGGATTATATTTCAACATATGAGTTTGGAGAAATACAAACATTCAGACCATGGCAACCTCCCTACCCTAACTTTCATAAAGAAGCCCTTTATCTATGGTTTCATAACACTGTGCATATGTCTATCAACATCTTATTCCACTGTATATTTGCACTCAACATCTTTTATTTACTTGCCTTTATTCCTCATTGCAACTTGACTAAAAGACTATATCTTTTTTTACGTGAATTCCTCAACACTTGGCTCGTACTGTTCAACAAAATTTTTGTAGGAAGCATGGACAGACAGACAAAATAAGTGAGCAGGGAGCTATAGATGGAGTAGATTTTTGAAATCAGGAACCAAAGTTGGTAGAAGCAGACAATGAATTTTATTTTGGAAATACTGGAACATCTATGTGGGACATCCAGTTTTAAATGTCTGATATCCAATAAATAGTTGAAAATGTGGATGATATGGGTCCCAGGAAAGGAAGAAAGAAAAAGGTTTTCTCCTACCACTTACTAAATGCTTACTATGTGCCAAGCATTTTGCCAAGAAATTATCACATTTATTCCAACTTTCAGTTTTTAAAATTGAGGCTTAGAAAAGTGAACAACATACCACAAGATCACCAGTTAGTGTGTAGTGGAGCCAATTCAAACCCAGGTATGTCTGAGTTCATGAAAGATATGGTTGAGAGTTTCATAGGCAGACATAATAATTAAACTTCTAAATGATGGAGGAAATCTTGAAAAACCTATGCAGAGTTTAGTGGAAGAAAAAAAGAAGACCATAAAACAAACCATGGGGCCACTTATATCTTAGGAGTCAATGGGGGAGAAAAAATCCAGCATAGATGATTGAGGAGTAATCATGGAAAAGCACAAACAAGAGAGGAGAAAATTTTGAGGAGGTGGTGTTCATAATTTTCAAATGCCACAGAGGAGTCAAATAAAATGTGGATGAGAACAGACCATTGACTCTGTCAAGTACAAACTTCTAAGCAGCCAGTTTCAGTACAGTGATGAGATTAAAGCTACACTGCATTGGATTTGAAGAATTGGTAAGAGGTAAGAAAATGGAAACAAGAGGTGGACTACTCTTTTGACATGTGTCAGCAGATTGAAAAGTGACTGAATCAGGGCAAATCTCTCATATGAATCATAAGGAAGAATAAAAGGAGAACTACTTTTGGTGACGAGGTAGGCTAAGGTCACCAGGACAGTGATATGATTAACGGGAAGAAACTGAGAGACCAAGTTATAGATCAGGTTTTCTCAATGGTAAAAAATATGAAAACATGTAGGAATAGTCACATAAATGCTGAAGAAAACAATATGGCCCCACACAGCAGTATAGGCTTCTCAGATTGCCAAGCCCCAACAAGGACATACAGCTGGTGATAGTGCAACCTTTGAGGATTAATAAATCCCCTAGGGGCAACAAGTTTGCCCTTGCTAGTCTCATAGTAGAGGATGGTATTATACCCTCCCACCTTTATTTAAACTTGTCTCTCAAATATAAGTCATATTTCTAAGGACAAGCAGCTATCATTGGCCAAGACATGATTATAACTCAGACTTTTTGTCTCCATCTGGCATACACAAAACACTAGGCAGTCCCTTGGTACTGATGAAGATACTTAATAGTGACACATGTATGCACAGGGCTTGCATTGACAACACAAATGATAACTTACAGCTATTTCCAGTTCAACTATCAAAATATCAAGTACAACATAATATTAGCCTCCTAAGTAAATTTAATTTCAACTGGCATAAAAGAATCACAATCTGCTATTTCCTCTACCCTTCAACTAAAATAATTTTCTTTTATCTATGACAGTCTCATCTCTCAAATTTTATCATTTACCATAGTGAGTAGTATCATTAACTTAGATAATTTTATGGCAACATGGCTGGTTATCTTTCAGTAGATACACTTGTAGCTAAATACTTTTTTCTTATTTGTCAAAATCAAAAGACACAGATATTAGAGAATGTATAGTGTGTATGTGCATGTATGTGTGTGTGTGCACATATAGTCATGTGTGCATATAGAAGTATGCATGTATAATTTTCTACTATCCAAAGTACTTTCACTACTTATCTTATTTCAAACTCTAAACAACCCTAGAAGGTAGACATTTAGAAATTATGCCCAACTTAACAATAAAGTAACTGGGTCTTGGGAAATTTTAATAACATGTCCATGTGGCAGTTGGAGCAAGAACTGGAGCTATAATGCAAATCTTCATGAACTAATCTAACACTCTTTGTAATGTAACAATTTGTCTCAGGTATGTAAAAAACCCCAAGTCATCCCCTTTTGTCTTTCAGTGAATATTTATGATTCAGTTAAGTTTCCCTGCCTGGAGATATAATCTAGTTTTTATTCTATTTATATTAAAATCGTCATAAACTTAAATGCCCAGAAAACTGGGGAGTTCTGGTTAATTGGATTTGGTGATTAGCTTAAGGTTAAATAGAACTTTTTATAAATCGCCATTCTTGTTGAAAATCATTCTTAAATAAGAATCTACTTTCCATTGTAATCCAAATGATCATAATTTAATCATTTATAATGGAAAATTTTATAGTATGTCAGAGTTGTCCTTTGAATGTGAGTTTTTATTGTACAGTGGTCTAGATACAGAGGATACTGTAGAGTGAACAAAACATCATCTAGCGGTCCCAGGATATCCTTTGCAAATTTTGAATGGCCTCATGTGAGCACTTGAAAAAGTGCTGGATTTAGAGTTAGAAATCTTGAGTCCAAATCCAGTTCTGCCACTAAGCAGCTGTGTGACCTTGATAACATCTTCTTCCTCTCAACCTCATTCCCCTCAACAGTCAAATGAGAGAATGAAGCTAAATAATATTTGAGGTCCTTTCTGGCTTTACAATCTCTTGTCATTCTGTGACTTGCCTTCTTGTCACTTGCTCCTCCACTGAAAGAACCCTGCTCGATTGAGCTTTCCAGTTAATTGGATTCTAATTAATTCCAAGTTTACTGATTCTAGGTGAGGTCCCCAAATAAGTGAGATAAATTTAAGTTTAACAGTCGTGATTCCTTCAGAATTTCCTATAGCCAAAAGGCAATGAAGAAGACACCACACTTCCCTATCTGTCAGGGGTAGGGATAATGGCAGACATGTATACTAAAGGAGGCAATGTTAAGCAAGTGAAAGACTAGCCTCTGAAGCCATTTTTGGGGAGATACTATAGGTGCTCAATAAAATTTTGTTTAATAAATGAATTTAAAAAACAAAACCCTTCATAGAGACAGGATTCAAGATGCAACACCTTATATAGAAATCTACCCTGCCTGGGGTCATACTGTGAAGCTGCAGTAGAACTTTAGTATCTTCCTTTATACTGTTATTCTCAGTCTAATAATGAAATAAATATAACTTCATTTTATGTTTTCTATGAAAGATAAAACTATCTAGTATGGGTATACATTCTAACCAACCATTTTTATATTGCATCCTCTGAATCCATGATGATTTTTTTCTAAGTATTGACAATGATGCATAAAGAAAATAAATTCACGTTTAATATTATATTTACCAAATATAGATGCATATTTGGAAGTCAGCAGAGTGCATGAAATCACTATACTCTTGAAGTTGACCTTACCTTGTTTATCTCCCTGTGCTGTGTCTGAATAATTAAAGTGAACCAAAGTGTTTCTTCTTTGCACTCTCAAATCCACACAGCAGGGGACCAGGGAGAGAACATTTCAGTGGAAGGAGACCTGGTTTCCACAAATTCTCTTGTGCTCAAGTGGGATTGTGGTTACTGAGCTTTAGAGTACAGCACAAAGCTGAATTTGACTGTTTCTTAGGTGGCCTAACCTAAGGGAAGTTAATGTTGTTTCAATTGCTGTCATTATTATGTTTTCTACATGTTTTAAGTTCGGGTTTTGGATTTATGCTTCATGACAGATTCATGAGGGGTACAATTTAAAAAGCAATTTTAAAAATTGAAAATAGAAAATGTTTTCTATTCTCCATATCTTACCAAAATTTCCTTGTTTGGTCAGCAAGGGTAAATGTTTGAGGCAATTATGAGTGAGTTGTATATGCTCTCTGGCCCTAGGGTTCAAGGTATTTGTTTGAATGATAGACCAATCCCAAGTGCAAATAGCCTCAAGGAGGAACAGCTGTGAGCTTGGGAGGACGATAAGATCAAGAGTGCCTGGCAAGAAAATCTTTTTCTGGAAGTCTTGAAAGAGTGACCAATTCCCTCCCATATAGATGGTGAATACTTTAAAAGTGCATGTTCCAATTGGATTAATACTTTTAGACAAAGGTTTCTGAACTTCGCCACTATTTACATTTTGGGCTGAATATTTCCTTATTTTGTATGTCTTGAGGAGGTGAACTGCCCTGTCAATGCACAGAGGAGTTTAGGATGTTCAGCAGCGTCTCTGGCCCATACCCACTAGATACCAGTAGCACCCTCCCCCAAGTTGTAACAACAAAAATATCTCCTGATATTGCCAAATGTTGCCCATGGGCCAATACGACCCCAGTTAAGAAACATTCTTTTTGTCCCTAGTTTGAGAAACACTTTTTGTTCAATGTTTCCCAACCTAGTCCTGGTACTGGGAAGGCAAAATCTATTGTCACCTGCTCACTTTTTACTCAACCCCTTTTCAGACTCTTACAGTTTTTTTTTTTACCTTCCCATTTTCCCTCTTCCTGTTCTTTTCTTCTGAGGCCTTTGTTAGAGGGGTAAGGTAATTCTCCAGTTTATAGTGTAATTTGGGTTGGAAACCATTAAACTAAATCCATTTAGCGCTAAGCCTCTCCCCATTGCTTTCCTTTTAATACAATGGCAACTCCTCATATAATTTTATCCCCAATTAACTTGTCATATCCTGCATTTCTGTGTGAGAGTCTTCAGCTAGAGGAATATGTTTTTGACACATTGAATGTATACCCAGTTACGCTATACTTAATTGGCTTGTTTTCTGGGAATGCAAAAAGCTTGAAAAATACATTGTCATTACTGACTATTTATTTAAACCAGATCTAGACAGCCTATAGCAAAGGAGGCTGGAGTGACCTGAAAGCAACTAACAAACAATCCTCTTACCCTTGCAAATATAGCTTTATCTGCCTGTCTATCCACCTACCTACCTGTCTATAAGATTTCTTTCTTATTCTATTCCTTTCTCTTCTCCTATACGCTTCATTGTCCCTGTGTTCACTTATTATCCTTTCTTTCCTGCCTTACTTTAGACCTACACTACTTTGGGGTATTTCTTAGCTCTTCTGACATCATTCTTTGCTAAAAAGCTTACAAGGACTCTCAGAAGCCTGAAAGAAAATGGCACATTTGGGAAGACACACATGATGACATAGGATGGCCAGAAGCATAGAGGGCATTGGTGACAATAGCAGTAGTGAGGCTGACAGGCCCACAGAGGCCAGGTCCTGATGGACCTTATGAAAACGGTGCAACTTCATTTCAAAAATAGAAAGGACACAGATAATTACAAAGAAAAATAATTACAAATTCCACCATCCAGAGATAATTACTATTAAGATTTCTATGTGCTTTCTTTCAGATCAGATCTCGGTGGAGTAGGCATTTGGGGTTGTATTTGTTTTTGTTTTTGTGTGGAAGGAGAAGGCACACAATTGTGGTTGTAGTATGTACATGAATCCTGCTTTTTCCCAACATGGAAAATTGCTTATTGCCTTAGAAATTATCTGGTTACTGGGAGGAGAAAACCTTCACAGCCAAATGAAATTTTTACAAAGGCTTTTTTTTTTTTAAAAAAAAAAAAAGGTACATGGTAATCTCACAGTGAAAAAAGAAGAAAATAAGTACAGACAGGCCTAATGAAAGGTGGAACTCTCTCCCTCATTCTGGTTCATTTTGAGGCCACATGATGTCTCATTTCTGCTTCTCTCTGCATATATGCTCCATCATCAAACTTCATTCCATGATGGGATCTTTCTTTGTTCCTCTGTTGTGTTGTAACTTCAGCTCTGGCTCAACATGATCTTGCATCTTGGCTTTGCTAGCTGTATATCTGTGTCTACATTTCTGAGAGAGAGAATACAGTTGCCTGAGGTTGGATATCCAATTCTGGTCCAATTAACTATGCCTGCAGGCAGTGGAGAGCGAGTGTTAGGGGAATCATGGATAGGGATGCCCTGTCTAGGGCTCTGTGCTGAGAAAGAATGATCCACATTTCTAATATGCTTATGTGGTTACAAATTCTTTAGATTTTCTATGACTGCATAGCATTCCATGGAATGAATGTACTGGGCTCCTTTCATATTTGGGTCTGCTTTCTTCTAGCCAGTGGATGAGGAATGAGATTGAGGATCATGGGTGGGAAGTTTTTAGAGGCCAAGCCTTAAAGTGTCAAACATCACGTTTGCTCATACTTTCCATTGGGTTTGCCAGAACTCAGTCACATGAGTTAGTCACACCTAACAGAAATGGTGGCTGGGAAATGTAGTCTGTCTGTATACCCAGCAAGAGAGAAGAACAAGGATGTTAGTGAGGGACAGGCAGTCTCTGCCTCAGGCTACCTGTTTAATTTTGAAGCTGATATTTCTTTCAAAGGACAGCCATGCCCTTTGCCAGCTTGTCCTTTACAGAAATGTTATGCTGGATAGGTTAGGGGACTGATGTGAGTGGCATTTCTTATGTTATTTTATGGCATTATAAAGCATAAAGCACTCTTACTTGTAATGTACACATATGTGTAAGACTTTCAAAGAAATGAAAGCTGATGTAAGGCAAATGTTGATCAACATCCTTCAAAAGTTGCATTAATATGATAATCTAGATTTTCAATCTGAAGAGTTTAGTGAGAAACTCTTAGGCTCAGTCTTTCTTGTACTCCTTTGTAATTAATTTGAAACATTCTTTCTTTAAATAAAATGTCCTTACTAACATAGATTACAATTCAATAAAAACAAATGATACAGAAAAGTATACCATGTCGACTGGCTCATAAAATAAACGAGGAAAATACATGTCTGTAGAAAATGAGGATGAATAAAAAGGTAATCAAATATATAATACTCTGCCTACTATCCCCTCCTTTAAAAAGGAATAAAAATAATAACCCAAGTAACCAGTGAAGATCAATTCTATAAAATCAGCAGGTTACTTTGATTAGTAAAATTGGAAACTGACTTTCAGTTTTTACAAAGGAAAATATAATTGCTTTTTTTATAAAATGAAGAAATTAAAAAATATCCTAGGAAGCTTAGAGTCTGGTTTAGTTTTAAATGTGTAATCACAAATATTTCCTAGGTCACATGTTCATTGCCATTTTAAGTAGCCTCTATTGGGAAATGAGCTACTGAAAACTATGGCGTGTTGCATTCTATTATTCCTTCATAGGAAATATGTATAAAATCATAAGAAGATTGAAAACTTCACCCACCAATAGCTTTCCACATTTTTTCCAGTTTGAAAGGATTATATCTTCCACACCATATCTCAAGACCCAAATTACTATTAAATATACAGAGAATGAAAATATGGTAAGCTTACTTATCTAAGTAAATAATTTTTACATATTGGCCTGAGCCTTTTAATATGGGAACATTTGCATTAATAAAAAATATTAATTTGATATTTACTCTGCAACTGGTGTAGAGATTTTAGTATCAATTTTGAAATTAAAGTTAGATCTATAGAGCACAGATCTAACTTGGAGAAGGAGAATGAAAAGGTGACTTGAAAGGGCATTATTATGAAGTGGAGCATAATGGTTTATTTTAATTTATTTTAGGGGTCTACTAAAGCAACCTGGTCAAACATTACAGAATATGTAGTATTTTCTTTCAGTAGCATTTATATATCTAGTACCTCACTCCTAGTTCCGTTTTATCTCTAAGTATCCTGTTACAGAATGTTTAATTTATATAGGAAAATCCAATATGCTACTGCATAAAACCTTTCTGATGTTCCCTACATTCTAAACAAAGAGACATGACAATTACCTAACTTTCATAATGATGACAAGTATGTACCCTCCCAATATCATTTTGTCATTTCTGTAATTTTAAGAGTTGAAATATTTCCATAAAAAAGTATTCAGTGCAAGTGGGGCCCATTCTTCGGGTCTCGTGTCACCTCACTTCGAATAATGGGCTCAAGCTTAATCCAGGATAATATAAGCGGTGCTAAGTTCTCCCATTTGAACTTTTCAGCCAAAAATATGATGAAGCGACAGGGAAAGATCAGACTATAGGTGTTGCCTTCCTACCACTTCCTGCTTTTTCCCATGGCCACATGATAGCCATCCTTAAAATAAAGAAGAGAAAAGTGAGCCCAGCAAAGAAACCAATTAATTAACAACAAGAGTTATAGAGTTAAGAAGTATAACTAAATGAGATTTTTGGGTGAGGTCCTTTTAATAATAAAGAAATAGACCAGAAACTTTGATTCTTGAGACAGTTGAGAAACCTCCATGTGTGCTTCAGAGGCTTTTGATTGTGTCGTACAAGAAGACATCTCTGGCTTCTTAAAACTGAACCAGTGAGGAAAAGGCTAAGCAATCTGTGCATTGGCCTGATGTGGCCTAACTCTCCCACATCTGCTTCAGAAGATGTCATGGAAGTTAAGGAAATAAGGAAAAATTTCCAGTTGGTCAAACGTGGGGACCAGAAAAGGTCAGTGAATAAGAAAGTCCCTCCCAGAGAACAGAACCAGTCTAACCAAGGAAATTCTTCCACAGCCAGGTCTGGGAGTTATGGAAATTCTGATGCAGCAGGATTTATTTCCCAATTGTAATGAACCAATGACTTTTTTAAGTGAGTATTTTTATTGTAGTTATCCTATTAGACTTCCACCATTGTGTATTGGCTATGTATGGAGTAGGGAGAGTGGGAGGTATGAGAAAAATGGCTATGATTTTGAGTTTGGGAGACTGTTG
Organism: Lepilemur ruficaudatus; assembly: GCA_963574885.1. NCBI lineage: Eukaryota > Metazoa > Chordata > Mammalia > Primates > Lepilemuridae > Lepilemur > Lepilemur ruficaudatus. Next base: position 27,750 of record CAUYRT010049552.1, read on the forward strand.
GGTCCCCACTGGATCACATAAAGAAAGAATTGTGTGTTATCTGGAGATAACCCAATCTTGAGCGGGATGCACTAACTGGATAACACATTTGATTGTATAGTGTCTTTTGGAGAAGGGATACTTTTTATATGCGAAAAAATACTCAGATAGTTGTAGATAAGATACTTGGATGGCCAGAGTGACAGTCTGTCAGAAACCATTAATTTTCCCCAGTTTTTATTCACCCCTTCTTCCCCCCACCATTTCCTTGAATCAATCAAATCTATTGATTTTTAGTTGAGTATAAGGTATCTAGCTAGAAAGAATACATTCCCAAGCCTCCCTTGCGAAATAGGCTTTATCATACATTTTGTAACCAATAGAGCAAGTGAAACAAATTTCTGAACTTTTTGAATCACATATTTAAAAGAAAACTGATTACCTTTCAATAACTTACTCCCTCAGGCTGGTAGTCAAATACTAAAAGTTTGGGCATTCACCTCATACACAGATTGAACCCACTTACTAAGAGCAGCAGATTTGTTCTCCCGGTTTGGTTCCCCAGATGACCTTGTAAAGAAAAGCCCACATATTTTCTCTGGAGTTTCACATGAGACACCAATATGTTTGCATCTCGTTTCAACTACTGAAATTTTGGTTCTTTTTAAAAATCCCATACCTTAACAGCTGTATCTTCTCTGGGATTACTATAGTGTTATTAACATTCTCCTTAGAAATATGTTGATGTTTCAAGTGTATTGAGATTTATATTTGAAGCTCAATTTATTTAGAATACTGAATACATAAAATTGGTCTGGGGTTATGGAACATAAAATATTACAGCTGGGAAAAGTGACTGTATCTTTACTCTTAATTTTTTGACAGAATTGCCAGCTCTTTGTCTATAGAACAAGGCAAAATATTTTTCAGTAAGTATTTTCATTTCTCCTACACTTCTTATTTTATTCTTCTAGTTTCTATTATAGAAGAGTTTTTCTATCTTTATTTTTCCCATTACTAAGCTAGTTATATACATATTTTTTTATTTATCTCAAAAACCCAGTTTTAGGATTTATCAGTTATATTATCTATTTATTAAATAATATCTGCTTTAAAAATAAAACAAATACTTCTTTATTTACAACCTGGGCTTAACTCATAGCTCCTTTTCTAGCAAACATATACGTATACTCTTGTGCATCCATATATACACAGACATAATTCATTCATTGGGTTTGAATTTCTTTTTTTAGCCTCTTTAGGCTTAGTATCTTTCATTTCTATTTTTCTTATTTAGTAAAAAATCTCATGGGTACCTGTGGTGTTATGATATATATATATATGTGTGTGTGTGTATATATATATATATATATATATATATATATATATTTGTCCACAGTCCCAGCCTCATGAGTCTCATAGTCCTTGTTATAAGGTTGGGGCACTTTAGGCCTCAGGAGCAGGTCTCAGGAGATAGAATCTCTCTCTGATCTTCTCTTGCCTTCCTTTCCCCTGCCCAAGGCAGGACTCTAATCTGGTTGTATGTCAAAAGCCCCTCATTCCAGAGAAGGTCCTGCCCCACACCCTGGAGGATGGAATGCTACCCGGAGAAGCCAGAAAGAATCTGAACAGACAGGACTTGCTGGGCTTAGATCATGAGCTTTTTGTCCAATCACATTTCTACATGGTTGTCAATCATGCCTATGTAATGAAGCCTCCGTAAAAACCCAAGAAGATAGAATTGGGACAGCTTCCGGATAGCTGAAGGCATGGAGGTTCCTGGAGGGTGGTGCACTTAGGAGGGCATGGAAGCTCTGCCCTGTACCTCACCCTACACATCTCTTTGTCTGTGTCCCTTTGTAATATATATCCCTTTGTACACTTTATAACAAATCAGCAAACATGTTTCCCTGAGTTCTGTGAGCTGATCCATCAAGTTAATCAAACCTAATGAGAGAGGGGGCTGTGGGAACCCCAAGACAGTCAGTCAGAAGCTCCAGAGGCCTGGACTTGTGACAGGTGTGGGAGGGGGCAGTCTTGGGGACTGAGCTCTCACCCTGTGGGATCTGACACTATCTCTGGGTAGACAGTGTTGGAATTGAATTAAATGACACCCAGCTGGTGTCCACTACTTGGTGAGTGTGAGGAAAAGCCCACATTTGGTCACAGAAGTTCTCTTCTGTGTTGATTATTGTGGAGTTTAGAGGAAAGCATGGTTTAGGGAGTGTTTTTCCCAAAGGAGTACCCTCTACTTTAATGATACCCATCCATGAGTTCTTATATGTAATTATATTTCTCAGTTTATTTGGATACTTTTATTGTTTAACAGTTTGTCAACTTTTACCCAACCCTGTCCCAACAACTTGGGTTTTGTGTTGTTTCTATGTTGGAAACAGTGAAACAATAACAAAGCTAGACTAAAATAAAAAGAAAGATTCAGCTTATTCCACTCACTGTCTTTAATAGGCAACTTAAGAATACATCCTCCTTACAAAGCACTGTGAAGTTCAGATGAGATCTTGAAAAGAATTGGCAAATGCACAGCTGAACTAAAATGAATTGAATTGATGTGCTGATGTTAAGAGCTCCTGATGACTCACTGCTTGTCCATTACCAGGGTCTTGATCTAGGGGTAGATTTTAACAAAAGACAAGTAGAGATGTACAAGTATTAAGTTGACTTAAAGGCTGTGTACAGGAAACAGGAGGATGTAATATTCTTTCAACTAGAAGTTGCTCAGGGCTTCTACTCCAGGAAGGATTTTGCCTTCCAGAAGCTCTAGACTGGCACCACCTCCAGTGCTCACATGGCTGACTTTATCTTCAGTATTCCATTTGGCACAGCAAGTAGCAGTGTCTCCACCCCCTATAATGGTGACACAGCCCTTGGAAGTGGCTTTCACAATTTCATCCATGAGGGCTTTAGTTCCCTTAGCAAAGGCATCCCATTCAAATACTCCTAAAGGTCCATTCCAAACTATTAGCTTTGCTCGGGCCACAATTTCAGCATACTTCTTGCTGCTCTCAGGACCACAGTCTAAAGCCATCCAGCCAGAAGGTATGCCAGATGCTACAGTGGCTTGCCCAACATGAGCATTCTCATCAAATTTGTCAGCAGTGACAAAGTCAACAGGAAAAATAATATTAACACCCTTCTTATTTGCTTTGGCCATGATATCTTTGACAATCTTAGCTCCCTCTTCATCAAACAGGGAAGCACCAATCTCCATGTTGTTAAGTACCTTAAGGAAGGTAAAAGCCATTCCACCACCAATAATCATTTCATTGACCTTGTCCAGCATATTTGTGATGAGTTGGATCTTGTCTGCCACTTTGGCTCCACCAAGTATAGCCAGAAAGGGTCTCTCTGGGTTTTCCAAGGCTCTGGCAAAGTATTCCAGCTCTTTCTTCATCAGGAATCCGGATGCCTTCTGGGGCAGATTCACTCCCACCATGGAACTGTGAGCTCGGTGTGCAGTGCCAAAAGCATCATTGACATAGACGTCCCCTAGTTTGGAGAGTGATGCTCGGAAGGCTTCTATTTGATTTGGCTCAGCTTTAATCTTCTTTCCAAAAGGATCTTGTCCCTTCCCTTCTTCCTCCACATGAAAGCGCAGGTTCTCCAGCAGGATGACTGAACCAGTGGCTGGGTTGGCACAGGCTTTCTCCACATCTGGGCCTACACAATCCTTCAGGAATAGAACATCCTTGCCCAGCAAGGATTTGAGCTCAGCAGCAACAGGCTGTAAGGAGTATTTTTCAGGCATGGGAACACCATCAGGCCGGCCTAAATGACTCATAAGAACTACTGACTTGGCTCCATTATCCAGGCAGTACTTGATGCTTGGGATGGAAGCTTTGATTCTTTGGTTGTTTGTGATCTCGTTCTTTTTCATGGGAACATTGAAGTCTACTCTCATGATGACTCGCTTCCCTTTAACATCCAGTCTGTCCAAAGTTAACTTTTTAGAAAGCGACATCTTTCTATTATAAAGACATAAAATGACACCTGGATCCCAATGCTGAAGAACCGGTTTGCTGCTGGGAGGCTGGGCGGGTGGTGTTTTCTAACGCCCTTCCTCTTGCCCCGCCCCTTCCAACTTTGTGCCCCACCCCTAAGTCAGTCTCCAGGACGACAGCCATTATTAGACTGGGAAAGGAAATCTAACTCTGCAATTGGTCCATGGTCCTGTCAATCTGGATTTGAAGTACGTTGCTAGGTACGCATTCAAACCGCCAACTGGGACTGCGTAGTGAGTAGTGGTACCTGGCTTGGGGTATGAGTAGGGGTTGTGAAGAAACCCTGGAATAAGAAAGGTCCAGAGGACTGAGACTCCTGCTGGCTTCTTCACCCTCCAGCCCCTCATTCTCTTTAATAGTTGCTCAAGATCCTAAAAAACAAAACAAAACAAAACAAAACAAAAAACCTCCAATAACCTGCATACCCCTTATCCATGTCAAATCTTAATTATATTGATATGCAAACAGCTCTCCAGTGTCAAATAAAAGGAATTTGAAATAATGGATTTACGAAACCTTATTTATTCAAGGCAGCATTGTATGGTTCTGTTTTTTCCTTATTTTGATAAATACTTCTACTGAGGGTGTAGCTTGGTGTTAGCTGTCAGCTTTAGATATATTCTAGGGTGGGGTAGGAATGATGTCATGTTTTCATTACCTTGCTTCTTCCATTCTCAGGTTACCATGAAAGAGTGCCTGGTGGCTTCTGCAGGTGAATCCATGAGATCATAGCAAAGAGAGTATCAGTAATAAGTGCTGAAAGTAATGGTGACATTTCTTTCAGGCTACGAAGTTAAAATGAGGCCCCTTTCCTCTCTCTTTACTCCAACTCTCTTTATCACATAGAAATTGAGCCAAAAAGAGACATGGTTTTCATGAAAATGAAAATATCTATTAGAATTGACAGTGAATGAGAGATTTTATTTTTGAAGAAAGCAAATACATGTGGCTGATTGGTGTAGTAAGGAAAACTGGCTTCGCAGTTTTTTTATTCAAATTCCTTCATAAGTTGAATGAACTAAATATGTAGCATGAAGGCTTTGATAGAAATATGTGTGAGGCATCACCCACTAAGATGGCTCTAATAAAAAAAAGACAAAAATGAGTGTTGACAAGGATGTGGAAAAATTGGAATCCTCATATATTGCTGATAGGAATATAAAATGATGCAACCACTTTAGAAAAAAGTTTGGCAGTTCCTCAATATGTTTAACATGGAGCTACCATATGACCTTGCAATTCTATTCCTAGGTATTTGCTGTGTGGTATCACTATAATGGCTAAAATCCAAGAATCTGAGAATAACAAATGCTGTCAAAGATGCATAGTAACAGAAACTCTCATTTATTGCTATTGGGAATGAAATACGCTCCAGCCACTTTGGGAAATGACTTGGCAGTTTCTTACAAATATAAACATAGAGTTACCATACAAGTCATCAATGCTAATTCTAGTAACAGATGTTTATCCAAGTACATCAAAACCTATATTCCCTCAAAATTCTGTTTACATGTTTAGAGCAGCTTTGCTCATAATTACCAAAAATTGGATGTCCTTTAACTGGTGAATGAATAAAGTTGGTACATCCATACAATGGAATGTCCTAAAATAAAAAGAAACAAGCTATTTACTTACACAGAAGTCCTGAATAAAACTTAAATGTACTTTGCTAACTAAAAGAAGCAAGGCAAAAAAGTACGTAGATATTATATAATTCCATTCATATGACATTTGAAAACAGGCAAAACTGTAGGGATGGTAAACATATCAGTGGCATGTTAGGGGAAGAGGAGGTGGTCAACTCTAATGGGAATACACAGAAGGATTTTTAGTGTGATGCAACTTTTCTGTATGGTACTGTAGTGGTAGATACAAGATTCTATACACTTGTCAAAAACCGTAGAATTATACCTTATAGAGAATTAACTTTAATGAATGGAAATAAAAAAACTGAACCAGGATGTTGGGAAATGCAGCTTCTGACAAATAAGGCTAACTGTTTTACAATGCATAGGAAACCTGCAGGTGATATGGTAAAAAAGGAGATGACTTAAGTAGCTTTGGAAAAGAGGTTTCCAGTTTGTAAGGCTAAAGACAAAAATAAGTGTAAATAAATATGATACTCTAGTTGGTAAGTTTGTATATCACAGGCATATAGGTAAAAAATTCTTAAACTATTTTATGTGTGTATTAGAGATCAACAGATAAATATATAATAGTAGATAATGGAAGTTAGGTTTCTCACTGTCAGAAAAAGAAGTTACAAATAAGCAAGGAGAAAGACTAGAATGAATTTTGTGATGGTGTTAGAGATATTAGTATGAACTCATATTAAGTTTTATTACATACACACATAGATCAATATGGAAATAATTGTAGATATTTGTGTATGCATATGTATTAGTTTTCTTTTACTACCATAGCAAATTATCACAAATTAAGCTACTTAAAACAATACAATTTTGTTCTCAAACAATTGTATAGGTCAGAAGTCCAGATTGATTTGGTTGGTTTCTCTGCTCTGGATTTTACAAGGCCAACTCAAGGTGATGAGATTGAGTTTTCATTAGGAGGCTCTAGGATGAATTTGCTTCTGAGCTCAGTTAGGCTTTTGACAGCATCCAGTTCCTTGCAGTTATAGGACTGAGGGACCTGTTTTGTTGCTGGCTGTTAACAAGCCCCTACAGGTCCTCTCAGGCTTCTTTTCATGATTTCTTATTTCTCAGAGCAAGCAATGGTGCACTGAATCCTTCTTACACTTGGAATCTCTCTGACTTTCACTCCTGCTCCATCTGTCTTCTGCTTTCAGCCAGAGAAAATTCTCTAATGCTAAGACTCATTTGAGAAAGTTGGGCCCAACTAGATAACACACATACACACCCTAGTCAAATTCTGTAACTTAATTATTAATATAGTTGCAAGTTCTGGGGAATAGGACATAGACATCTTTGTTGGGCTATTATTTTGACTACCCAAACATGATTTGTATACAACTAACATTTTTCAGCTTAGTTCTTACCATGGAGTACTACTCAGCCACAAAAAACAATGGTGATCTAGCACCTCTTTTATTATCCTGGGTAGAGCTGGAGTCCACTCTACTAAGCGAAGTATCACAAGAATGGGAAAACAAGCACCACATGTACTCACCATCAAATTGGTATTGATCAGTATTTATGTACACATAAGATAGTAACATTCATCGGGTGTCGGGCAGGTGGGAAAGGGGAGGAGAGGATGGACACATTTGAAGCTCAGATTTGGGTGGGGCAAGGACAGTATATGTAACCTAAACGTTTATACTCCTGTAATATTCTGAAAGAAAAAATATATATATTAAAAAAATTTAAAAAATAAACATACTCTTAAACAAGCTTACAATTAAAGTGGAAATAAAACTGAATTTTTTTAATTTCACAGAAAAAAAAGAGGGCATAGAAGCAGTGACTTATAAATAAATAAGCGGTGGAGAAGGGACAAATCCTCCGTATAGAAGAATTCCAAACAATGTGCATAGATACTTTCCCCTACTAAAGGTGGAGCTTAATTAATACACTGCTTGATTGTGGATAAATAGGTTCTGAGTATCCAAAGTATTATTCACTATGATTTATAAATATTAGATTTGAAAGACCCAAAAGGAAATATACTCTTCTGCTTTGGCATCTTTCCATAAGGAAGACTTACAGTGTGCCCTGCACTAAGCTAAACCACAAGGGGATTTTGTCGCCATTACCCTGCCTCCCTACCCCCATGTAACAGCATCAAACACTGAGGATCTTGTCTTTCAAAATTAAAAATCCTGATGCTGTGTATCATCCCACATATGGGTCAACCTGAAATGTCTTACTAATTAAATCCACTTTATCTATGTTTGCAGTATAAATACCTCCACATTCTGCTGTTGTTCTTGGGCTGGTTTTCCAGGCTTTACTTATGCAAATATCCTCTAAGGGTTCCTCTAGCAGATCCTTTCAGGATTGCTTGCCTAGCTACTAGTATTTGCCCATGTTTGGTAACTGAACTCTGTGGTGGGAAGATTTCATTACAGGTTATCAAATATTAAAGATAAAAAATTATATAAAATTGCAACATGTTGTAGGTATAATGTATTATTATTTCTATTAGGAAGGCTTTAAAAAATTTATAGTAGTTTAGCTTGAATTCACCTTTCTGTTGACAATAAATATAAAATATACATTCCACTATGCTATGCATAGTTATGGGTGCTAAAATGACCAATAATCTGTGTTAGATATATAGTTACATTATTTTAGTCACTAATTTTTATGATTTAAAAATAAACCTATCTCTCCTTTAACAATTTTTAATTGTTTAGGAATTGCTAAATGTCCTTATTGATACCAGTAGCAAACTATAATTTTCACATTTTAAAAAATTCTTATGAGCACTTAGGATCATTGTAAAAGGTAAAATAAGGCCAGTGCAGTGCTGTATAACATTTTACACAGTGTAGAGTTAGTTTTAAAAAAACTAAATAATTCACACAATGACATTATGTACAGATTAGCCAATGTATTTATTTTAAAGGATAATTTTTTATACTTTATAAAAGTATATTATCTTATATCTGGGTTCTCTGTTCTACTCCACTGGTTGATGTCCGTGTTCTTGTGCCATTAATAAGCTGTTTTAATTACTATAGCCTTGTAGTATAATCTGAAGTCTGGTAAATTGATACCTCCCATTTTGTTTTTATTGCGTAGGATTGCTTTTGCTATACGGGGTCTTCTCTTATTCCATATGAAGAGTAGAGTTATTTTTTCTATATCTGTGAAAAATGATGATGCTATTTTAATAGGAATTGCATTGACTCTGTAGATCACTTTGGGTAATATAGACATTTTAACAATGTTGGTTTTGCCAACCCATGAGCATGGTATGGTCTTCCACCTGTTTATGTCCTCTGCTATTTCCTTTCTCAGTGTTTCATAGTTCTCCCTGTAGAGGTCTTTTACCTCCTTAGTTAAACATATTCCTAGGCACTTTATTTTCTTTGTTGCTATTTTGAAGGGAATTGAGTCTTTGATTTGGTTCTCAGTTTGACTCTTACTGACGTAATGTATACATACCTTTCTTAGTGGTCTCTCTGTGTATTACAATATTCCAGTCTTCTGTTATCAACCTTTTAGCACTTTGACTGAATTGTGGAAACATTAATATTTTTTTAGTTCTCTGTACAATCTTTACTTTTAAGTATTGTATTAGGTATCATGTTGTGATATAATTTTTATTTTAATCCTTCCATGGAATTTAAAAAACTCATGAAGATAAACTCTTCTATTTACCTACATTTATGCTCTTATCCAGTGTTCATTCTTTCTTACTGATGCTCTGAGATAGTTCTTTCATAATTTCCTTTCTGTTTAAAAACTTCCTTAAGCCATTCTTTAAGTCTGTTAATGTTCACTAGGAGAATTCACAGGAAAAAAATAAAAAGAAAAAATGGTCTATGAACAACTTTTAGTTTTTTTTTTTTGTTTTTTTTTTGTCATCTGAGAATGTCTTTATTTCTCCTTTCATGAAAGATAGTTTTATTGTATACAGAATTCTTAGTTGACATTTCATTTTTTTCCCAGCACTTAAAAAATGTGCCACTTCCTTCTGGTCTCCATGGTTGCAGATGAGAAATCCACCAGCATTCCAGTTGGCGTTTCCTTACAAGAAATCTATATCTTTTTTCCTCTAGTTACTTTCAATAATTTTTCAATTCTCAAAAGTTTAATTTTATTGTATCTTGGCATTGTTTTCTTTTATTTTATCTTATTTGGGGATCACTTGCTTTCTTAGATCTGTGAGTTTACTCTTCTACCAACTGTGGGAAGTTTTAGCTATTATTTCTTTTAGTACAATTTTAGCCTCATTCTCCTCGTCCTCTTATTCTGGATTCTGACATTAGAAAAATGTCAAATCTATAATTTTCCTGTAGGTCCTTGAGGCTCTATTCATTCTTTATAGATAGGTGGAGATAGAGATAGATATTAATTTCCTCTCTGTTGTTTCATTGGTCTGTCCTCAAGTTCACTGATTATATCTTCTGTTATCTTCACTTTACTATTGAGTTATTTGTATTACTGTATTTTCCAGTTCTATAATATCTATTTGGCTCTTTTTTATAAATTCTATTTTTTGCTGTGATTTTCTATTCTTTAATTTATTTCAAAAAATTATAATTGCCAGTTGAATCATTTTTATTAGTATGTTGGTTACTTTAAAATTCATATCAGATATTTCTAAAATCTGATTCATCTCAATTTTGACATCAGTTGATTATCTTTCATCACTCAATGTGTAATTTTCATGGTTCTTGGAATGGCAGATGATTTTCAATTTTACCATGGATATTTTGGCTATATGGTATGAATTCCTGGATCCTATATAAGCATTTTATTCTAGCATCCTGTTTAGGCTTAGTATGTCGGTTTTGATCTGTTTTATGGGCTATAGTTTCAATGACAATCTAATTTTTAGAATGTATAGTGTACTATTTTGGTCAAATTGTTTTATCTTGTGCCACTGAGTCTCTCATTGGTCATAGCCAGTATTGCTTGAATGAATGGAAGCAGCTTCTCCATGATGGTGCCACTTGATGGGAGAAGAAAGTCTCCAGTCCAGATGGGATGAAGAACATTTCTTGACTTGGAATTTGTTATGTGGGATTTCTTTTGCAAGTGTTCCTCAACTCTGTGCTGTTTCTAAGTCCAAAATTGGGTTTTGTTTGGCTAACATCCAGGTATAAGCTGGGCTTATTCCTGCTGGGAGCTCTAGGAAAGAATACATTTCCAGCCTTATCCAGTTTTTTATTTGTTCCCTGTATTCCTTGGCTTGTAGCCCCTTTTACTGTGTTCAAAGCCAAAAGCAGCATATCATCTTCAAATTATCTCTGCTTCCATCATGGCATAGCCTTTTCTTTCTATGATGTTCCTGCCTCCTCTTATAAGGACCCTTGTGATTATACTGGGCCCTCCACATAATCTCCCTGTCTCAAAATTTTTAAATTAATCACATCTGCAAAGTCTCTTTTGGGATATGGTGTAACATAGTCACAGATTCCAGGGATTAGGATGTGAGCATCTTTGTGGGGGAAACATTGCTCAGCCTACCACATCACCTTCTGAGTTGTCCTCTGATTATTGCTTGTGTTGCTTCCTGCTCCTCAGAGGAGCGGGAAGAGATGAGTATACACCATTTTTCTTGGACTGACAATATGATACTATTTTTGTCTCTAGCTTTGTGACATATACTAATGAGTACTTCTTCAGTGTTTTCTGTTTGTTCGTTTGTTTTTAATTAAAGTTACTGCTCAAGGTCAGAAGTGGTGGCTCACGCCTGTAATCCTAGCACTCTGGGAGGCTGAGGCTGGAGGATCGCTTGAGGTCAGGAGTTCGAGACCAGCCTGACCAAGAACAAGACTCCATCTTTACTAAAAATAGAAATTAGTCAGACAACTAAAAATATATAGAAAACATTAGCCAGGCATGGTGGTGCATGCCTGTTGTCCCAGCTACTTGGGAGGCTGAGGCAGGAGATTGCTTGAGCCCAGGAGTTTGAGGTTACTGTGAGCTAGGCTGACACCACGGCACTCTAGCCTGGGCAACAGAGTGAGACTCTGTCTCAAAAAAAAAAAAAAAAAAGTTACTGCTCAAAATAATGAACAAAACAAAGCCAATCACAGAGTCATATAGCAGCGTGTGAATGTCTCACTCTGTTTTGGTTCTCCCGAGGTATGCTTAGGAATTTATGAACCCATTTGTCTAAACCATCACCAAGTCATACTTTTCTGTATTTTTTCCAAAATACAATAAAAATATACAAAGGAGAAATTTTGCAGAATGGCTTGCTAAAACCACAATGAATATGACATTTCCTTGATAGATTAGTTAATTATATGAAAAATACATTTTATTCATTTTACATTACACTTTTCTTTTTTAGCAGGCTATAGACATCATTGTTTTCCTAAGTCATCCCAAGTTCTCTGCTTCATAAGACATAGAATTATGGCAGAAATAGTCAGATCACAGTTGTGAAATTTCCCAAATCTGTCTTTTTTCCCTTTTGAAATTTTGAATTAGTACTCTGACTGCATCTTTGGAACTTCTCTACACTTTGATCCTGAACGTTATTACTGACAGTTTTAATATCAGATTTTCAGATCCTTGCTTCTTGGGATGTCACCCTTCTTGGTCTGAAGAAAGATGTGATTTTAAAATAACCAAGCCCCTTTATTAATTTCACTTTTTGTCTTGGTATTGAAATTTCTTCTTTAAAAATCATGTTTATTCTGCCACTTTCAAAACTGTTCTTACTACCAGAACTTTTCATCCATCTATTCACTCAAACAGTGCAACACACTTGATGGGTGACAGGCACTGTGCTAGCCCTAGGGAATATAAAGATTAATACATTGATAATCTGGTAAACTTTTATGTCACCTGTTAATACCGTACCATTTTTCCTGGAGGTGATCCTAGCTCTCCTTTGTTCACAGGCTGTCTCTGAACATGGCTTACAAAGCCTTCTCCTGTCTTTGGCAGTTTCCACAAGCCTCAGCCCTCTGTCCTCTAACCTTTCTGACATTGTTCTTCTAAGTCTGGGCTGCTCTTCTGTTTTCCTTCCTGGCTATGTGCCCCTCCTTCTACCTCTTCTACATGTCCTTTTATATTCCAAGCTTTTGAGAAAGCTTCCTGTGCAGTTAAATCAGTTCCCTTAGAAGTCCTTTCTTCTCCATTCGGAGATTGTATAAACTGAAGTTCATTTTTCTACCACACCCCTTGAGCAGCGTTCCCTTTTAAGGCTCATACAAAGGACGAACCTGCTATTTTTTTTCCTCTAAGTGCTTTTGAAATCTACTTTTTAAAAATATCTTAGTCCCATGTCTGATTATAGCCAGCATTTATTTTCTTCAAAATGATAAGCTTGAAAGTACTTACCCATTTCTCACCGTGAATAATTTCATGCTTTCTCACCAGAATTATGTTCACAGAAGCAGTATCTTAATTCCTCATTTGTTTTTAGAGAAGTAAAAAGAATGTCTTAGAGTCTCTTTCTTTAGCACAATTAGATTCCCAGATGGTTGAAACTTATCAGGACTTTATCCTAATAATGTTTCCACTTTTTCTCCTCTTTATAGTAAAAATCATGTTTAATGACAATCTTGATTATTTTCTCAAAATGCCTTTCCTAAACAAAGATATAAAAACGATTCTTCCACCAATTCCCTTCTTTAAATATTATAAAATTTTACAAATACAAAGTGCCATGTCTTTTTTTTTTTTTTTTTTTTTTTTTTTGGCTCTACTTACAGCAAACCAGCTGTCTGCAGAGCTATCAGCAGGGTTTATTTTTCTTGGCTTAAATGCAAATCTCTAGTTATTAATACGGGCATAAGTTCTCCTCGCTGACAATTTAAGATAAAGTAAATTGGAAGTGACATAAAGGAGTGTGTGTGTTAATGTGTGTCACCAAGATTCTTTCCTGACATCCTAAAAGGTCTCCATTGGATGGCCAACAGGAGCGACCACTGCAAGTAACTCCATGCTGTTAAAGGGTGGGCATTCTCACTGATTTGTAAAAGTGACAGATGAAGCATGACTGTAAGTTACCAATGTGAAGTTAGTCCCAGGCACCTCCAAGCAGGCTCCCCCAACCTCCCACCTCCCAGCAATTATTTGGCCTCTTCTCAAGCATTTACACCTTTCCTCTGACTTGCTGCAGTGATTCCTCTGGGTTCTTTTTTTATCACTTTATTCTCTTTTTCTCCTTAATTTATAGTAATTCAAATCAAAGAAAAAATTTTAAACATTGAAAATTATTTTGTCATTATAATTGTTCTCATTTTCACCTTTTGTGGCCCTGAATAATTATTTTATTTTATTTTATTTTGGGCCACTGTTCACATTATAGTGGTCTTCTAACTTTAGCGTGCATGAAAATTACCTGGAGTGCTTATTAAAAATGCGGATTTCTAAGCCCCCTGCCCGGTGGTTCTGATTCAGGAGGTCTGGCAGGCTGCCTGGCAATTCTGTGTGTTTAATGTGCTCCCCAGATAACCTTTATGCAGGTGGGCTGTGAACGGGCTTTTGAGAAGCATTAGATTCAAACCTTAATCTCTTTTCAAGCTTATATTATGTGTTTCTTTCTATTTTTATCTAGTTTACATTTTCCTTCGGCAACATTTTAATAGTGAAGATTGTCATCTTCAGCTTTGTAACTGTGGGTCGACCATGTTGAAATTAGCTCTCCTGAGGCCTGAAACATTCCAGTGTCATAAGCAGGACACAAGTGTACAAGAGGCATAGAGCGATGCTGATCACAGGCTCTGTGGTTCACATTCTGCCGTTTTATGTCTATGGCCTGTTTAGAATGTATCTCAGACCACCCTTGATAGTAGCAACATTTCACTCTTGAGAAATCCTTCATTTAAATATTTAATATCAAATTAGATATTACCTTTACCTAACTACATTTTTGAAAAATAGCATGTTCATATAAAATATTTAAGTACTATTAAATTTACAAGGCAACTAATACTATAGCACCTTAATCAAAAGCAAAATACCATATGATGAAATGGCATGATTTCATAGTGTGAACGGACAAACTTTGGCCCAGACTAAATATCAGTAGTAAAATACTTGGTAATGAAATGAGCAAGACCAAAGGTCGGGCTTCCATAAACATCCCATTCTTGCTCCTGCTTCATTTTAAATCATTTAACATTACATATGGTAAGTTGTCTATACTTTCAATTGAGACATCCTTCTTCCAAGCTTCAAACTATGTATTGCTTATGAGATGTGAAAGTTTCCAGATTGGGAAGCTACACATAAAACATTTTTCCTCTTTTTCTTCCTTTCAGTTTGTAAAAGTCTCTCTGGGTGACTAGATCTCTTTTTTAAAAGAAAGTTCCACAACATAGCCTGTGATATTGTATAGAATAAATGAATGACTTGTGATCTTATATGTCCTGGTTTGCCCAGGAAAATCCCAGCTTATGAATACTGTAGATAAATTATAACTGTTAATTATTTTTATTAATAGCTTCCAATTTATTAGAATTTATTATAATACCAAATTTTAGAGTATAAATCATGTGGCCATTCTACTTATGGCCAACATATAGAAGTCTTTTACAGTTTCAAATACAGGCAAAATTCATTAAATCCAATGCAGAAAGTTAGTTATTACATACTTTAATCATAGGGCGTGAGTGAGGTCAGAATTGTCTCTGCCATGTTATAAAAGTAATCACATAGAATTGTCAGTGCAGCTTCTTAAGACAAATGATCAAGTTAGACTGTGACGTTTGAAAAATGATTGCGTTAAGAGGCTACCAAATTAACTGAATTGACTTGAATTCTGTTTCTTACCAGGAATCCATCTTTCTGAAGTCCATGCCATAGGACATTTGATAATGCTTTAAAAAACCACGTAATTTCTGAAAATAAATCTCCCAAAGAGGCACTCGTAGGTAACCAATTTTTTTTGCGTTTCTTGCCACTAATACTTTTTCTCATCAAATCAATAAATGTCATGAAGACCAAGAGTTATTTTTTTTAAAACTTTGCTTAGAAATAAGATTTTGGTAAAATGAATTCAAACACAAGTATTAACAAACTTTATAGAATCTCTGGATTGGTATATTATTTCAATTTGTATGTTAGAGCTCAAATGCCAAACAAATTCTATATGATAAGCTGAGGAACTGAGCAGAAGTAGACAGAAATCTTACCACAACAATGGACAGAGAATCAGAACAAATCTAACACCAATAGGCTTCATGGGAAGAGATGGAAACCAACAAAGGTTAGCTTTAAATTCCCATCACCAGTAATTACCTGAGACAAAAGTCTTCTAATCTTGCACTGATTAAATCTTATTATTTTTTTCCCCCAAAATAGGTAACATTATTGAACACAAATTTTGTACAAGGTACTATTCTTAGCTTTTTTTATGAACTAATTAATTTAATCTTTATGACACTCGTTGTGATACAGGTGTACCCATTTTAAAGAAAAGGAAACGGAGCCACGGAGAACATAAATAAATTGCTCAAGTTCACACAACTGATAAATGGCTGAGCCAAGACACAAACCCAGCCAGGCCAACCTGTGATCTTAACCTCTACCCTTCCCTTAATCATTTTTAGTAAATTTATTAGTCTCCTGTTGCTGCTGTAACAAATTAGGTAGCATACACAACACAAATGCATTGTCTTACAGCTTTAGAGGTCGGACCTCCAAAATGGCTTTCACTGGCTAAAAATCAAGGTGCAGCAAACCCGCCTTCCTTCTAGAGGCTCTAAAGCAAGAGCTGTTTCCTTGCCTTTTGCAGCCTCTAAAGACCACACACACTCTGTGGTCTGTGGCCCCTTTCTCCATCTGCAAAGTCAGCAGCATTGTGCTTTTGAAAGTCTTTTTCTTTCTGCTTCCGCCATCACATTATTTCCCTCTGTAACTGTGATCTCCTTCCTCCCTTACAAGAGGGAGGACCCTTGTAACTGTATTGGGCCCACCCAGATGATCCAAGATAATCTTCCCATCTCCAAATCTTCAATTTAGTCACAACTTCAAAATCCCTTGTACCATGTGAGGTGACATATGCACAGGTTTGGGGGGATTAGGGAATGGGGGGCCATTATTCATCTTACCACAGTGAGTTAGAATTAATTTGAAAGAGGAGGACTCCCATTGCAAATGGGAATTAGAAGTGACTGTTGTGTCTCTTAATCTCACCCACCCACAATGTTTTCACATCTGAATTAAGAATCACATCTTGAATAAAACTAAGTCAACCCTTTCCCTCTGTTCTATAAGGAAAACTTGCTGGGAGGTCTTGTTAGATAGTGTGTATGTATTCCATGATTATGGCTGTTATTTTAAAAAGACTATTCTTGCTTCTGGACACACACAGACCCTAAGCCAAAGGCTACACAGCCAAAAGGTACATGGAGAGACTCCAGTGTGAAAACAGTCTATGCCAGACATGACTCCACTGATGTGGACTCAGGGGCTGAAACTGCAAACAGCCCGTGATTACCGATGTCAGGGGGATGGGGCTAAAGACAGCTCTAAATGGAAAGAAATTCCCTCTTTATCTCTTTATTGTTTTCTTATGTCAGATATAGAAAATTTGGAAGATGAATTTGAGAGATGGGATGGTATAACAACAACTTAGCAAAACTTACCTGGAGAAAAAAAAGGAAATTCAAATCTAAGCCCAACAATTAGATACTATCAGAAATTTCCTTTTATGTAAATTGAATATGATAATTATCTTTCTTCTTATTATTCTCTGCAGAGAATGGAATTTTAACAGTTATTCATGTTGAGGGAGAAATCAGGGAGTGGGGAAGACTCGCAGTATGAGACACTATGGGGAATACCTCCTGCCTGCGGCTTCTGCGTAGACCCATGTAAGTGTTCTGAGCAGGGGGGAGCAAGGAAACCATGGCCAGTTCAGTACTATCAGGTACCTTTCTTGACAGACATTTAAAAATTGCACCAGGAAAAAGGTACCTCTGCATTTATATATAGTATATACACTGATCTCTTTGTTGTGCTTCAGGAGCATGTATCTGTATTTTCACATGGTGTTTTAAAGCACTTTAAAAAAATTTGAGGAGACCAGTCAATCGGTTCAAACAATGGCCTATTTGAAATTACCCCTGATACTGTATTTTAACATGCCTCTTCAGAAAACTGTACACAATTGCAATCAGAGCAAACAGAGAAAATTTGCTTTTATGATGAAGTAGCTTAATGTTTTCCTTAAAGGTGTAACTTGATTAATTTCTTTTATGAGGCTAAGCAGGATGATCCAAGAAGAAAGGTGCCATGTAGCTACAGCACATTATTATTCATTATAATAAAGGCCATGATAATAACAACCCAATAATAGAATATTAATACACTTTATATCAATGACACAATGGAATTTCCAGAAGGCAGCAAGCAGATTTAACGAAAATAGGATAGGGACCTCTCATGGCAAGAAATGAATCTTGTTTATCCCAGAAAAAAATAAAATAAAGATTGGCTACCTTTCAGCTTCTTCCAGCTTTACATTTACATTGGCAGGAGAGGCTCATACCTATGACAGAACACCCATGGCCTTTCCCAATGGATGCAGGAAGAAGTTACTCCTATCAGCTTGTGTTTAATGTTATGAATCGGACGTACTTGTCAGCATCATGATTCATGACAGCGAACAGAGAGACTGTGAAGCCTGCATTTCTGTGGGTTGGGAATAGATTAGAGTATTTAGACAGCTTTCAGGTCCAGTCTCAGCCAGTCTTGCTGGACATAAAAGAAACTTCAGAAAACTCTCCGTATCTACTATAGGCTCAGAGTGAGATCCAGGGAGATGAATCATGACTTGCTGAAGGCAAGTGTCAGGAATATATCATCGAAGTCTACAGCAGCAACCTTGGGGGAAAATTCTATTCCTGTGTGTGAATAAAAAATACGCATTAATCCTAAATAAAAATCAGAGATCTGTAATGGGGAGATTTTCTGTGACTCTGTCTTAATGAGCTAGTGAAAAACTATCACCGCAAGAGAATATTCATGTACATGTGCCTTTCCTTGACAGTTGAATGAGGTGGCAATTTTTGTTTATTCAACACAGACATCTTCACCTGTGGTCTGAACTCTACTTTAGTAACCATATCTCAGGACTTGGCCCTAAATTTACTCTCTCTTTGGTTACTTAACACTTATTAGGCACCTATCATATGCAAGGTATTATGTGCTGGGTTGTAGAGATACAAATTTAAAAGAGAATACAAGCATAAAAGAAGTCAGTTGAAAAAACTTACAGATTCCTCCCCCCACCACTACCCCCAAATGTTATAGCAAAGTTATATGCAGAGAGTGTTTGGGGACAAAGAAGGGCATTCCCAAGGAGGTCTGACGGAAAGAGTGAGGGGCTGCTTCCTAAGGATAAATCATATGGATTTGGTTTTGTGGGATGATTAAGAGCTTGACATTTGGACAAACGGGGGAAGGAAGAAGAGGTATTCTGGTTATAAAGAATAGTGTGTACAAAATCACGGAGCAAAAACATAAAGAATGTGGCGTATTAGAAAAAGAGCTAGTGTATCAGTGTGGAATATAGGACTTATTACTGTCTTGGGGAAGGAAGGGCTATGACACTTAAAGAGCTGGCTGCTGAAACTTGCCATGAAAAACAAGCCATGTAGACATTTTAAACTTTTATGTGTTGGATCTATTTTTTATTTAATTTATGTTGAATTGCGGGTTAGAAAGATAATGCTGGTGGAAAGAGGCTAGGCAGGAGGTGTCAACAGAGGGCAGAAGAACTGACTAAGTGAGAAGGGATGAGTCCAGTGAGAATGAGATGCAGGGGAAGAAATGAAATTGGAAAATACGTTAGAGATGAAATGGAGAGTATTCAGTGATGTAGGTAAGAGACTAAAAAAAAGAGTTTGTGTTTTTCTTGGTTTATTCTGTAATCCATTGCTTTTAGGGAGGAAACTAGTGGAGTGGCAGAGAGAAAGGTTAAAAAAAAATGGCCTGAAGCAGACTGAGAAAGGATATCTAGGTGGAGACGTCCAGGATCAGGTGGAGCTGGGGAGTAAACTCTGAACTAACTGTAAGGATTTGGGAGTGAGCAGGATGGTGGTAGCCTTTCATGCCAGTGTGATAAAACAGACTTTCCAGAGGCACATGTTGGCAGAGAAGAGAGTGGAATACAAAAAGCAAGTTAATACACATGAGAAACATGTTAATTTTGCTCTGCCCATTAAGTTTCACCTCCATTGGGTGTGTCTGAAAGAGGAAGGGCTTGGATTTGACTCATAGACAAGCTGAGTCTTCCAGCTCCCTCGGGCTTTCTCATGTGCTTTCTCCATTTACTCGTTACACAAATCATGGAGTATATCACACTTCACTGAGGTGTTCAAGAAAATAACAAGATCACAATGTATGAAGAAAAGATTTTGTATCTGCCATAGTTCAAATGAAAAGCAGTTTAGAAGCTGCACCTTTTATGAAGTGTATTGTCAAAATGACACCCCAGATCTTAATCTTATTCAACATCCTTTGGAAAAGAGCCCCCCTCCCGCCCCAGACCTACTACATGGATGAATAGCCTTCTTTTAAAATATACTACCCACTTCCTATAAGGTTTGATCTTCTCAAAGGGACACTTCCTCCTTCCCCAGCAAAACATTTCTGCACAGCTGGATTATTTAGTCTAGAATAACATACCCCACGGGCCCTAGATGAAAGAATCCAGGGTGATTACGAGCACTGCAAGCCCAATCTTCTTCAGTTCTTCCCCTTAATTCTGTGTACACATACATCTCTTCATTTTTTGAGTGCCCAGTGGATAATTGGTGAAGCATGCATGCATGCACACACACACAAACATACACCCTACCTTCCAAGTTACAAGTATCAGAAAGTGCTAGCTATTCTTCTAGTTTCACTAACATTTAAGGATTGTGCTAAACAGACTGCAAAGAAATAGTCAATCTAAAGAGCCAAGAAACGAGAGCTCCAAGAGGCATGTATTCAAGAGTGGAAAGTGCAAATAGGAGAATGGATACGTTGTGAATTGAAAATAAGTTGCGGAATAAACCTAGCTGGTCTAAGGACTCACTAGCACAAATCCAAGATGTATTCGGGGAACTGACTCTCATTCCTTTCTCCGACCTCTGAGTTCAGAAATGTGTTTGGCTCATGAGTATGAAAGTCTGAGGATAAAGAATGAGAATTTTGTTAATGCTGAGTGTACTCAGTGCACTTCATTCTCTAGTATTTCTACTATACCTGTGAGAAACCAATGTTGCTTAAATCCACCTGGTCTGCATGAGGTGAATAAGGTAGTGCAGGCCACATTATGCTGGATCTGGGGGTTTAGTTAAACTTCTAACGGTTCTAACATGACCCTCCCTCATTCTCAGATGTTATCACCAGCAATGACTTGCATCTGTGCCTATCTGGGTACATGTTTCTGATCTTGCCACACATCCCAGTGGTACTGACTTCCTTCTGTTGATGTAGAACAGATTTACCCAAGTGGATGTATCAGGCTTTTTCATCCACCCAAGCCTCTTGCTGGAACTTGTTAATCCAGAAAAGCCAGATAACACTGGGGTGAGGAGTAATTGAAACAGAGAGATGTGGAGATAAAAGGCGGTGGCCATGGGAAAGGGAGTGAAAGGTACATCAGGGGAAGGTTTGAGAACATTTGTCATCTGAGAGAAAAGCATCAATGGGGAGAAAGACATGAGGATACTAAAGAGACAGGGTATAATTGGTAGTTTAGGAGCTCATAGGCAGCTGAGTTTGGAATGAAGGACTTAAGCAGAAGCATGCAAAATTGTTCACACTTCCCTGAGAACAGAAGGGATGGATAGAGCACAGTGAGAACATTTTTTTGTTTGTCCTTCAGATGTCTCAGACTAAAAGGAAGACCATTTAAAAGGGCAAAGGCCTATTTTGTTCACCACCACCCCCAACCCCAGGGTCTGTTGGTCTGTCCCTTGCTTTACATAAGTACAAATCTAGGCTCTTTGGAAACAGAAGGAAGGGGAAGTGCATTCCAACGAGAAGCCAATGCTTCAGTTGGGAAGACAAAACAGAAAGCAACAACTGAGAAAAATTATTAATAATATACTTCATAGGTTACTGATTTAGCAATTTTGTAATTATTTTTAAAATGTGGTCATTTTGCACTTGTACTAAAATAGGAAGAGACCGAATCCAGGAGTCACTTAGAAACGTGACTTCTTTAAACAAGAAAGAAAAGGCTTGATAAAAAGAGAAGAGTCCTAACTACAATTATGGTTGAATGGAAAACCCAATTTTGCAGGATTATAAGATTAAAAGTGTTTTGCTTCTGCTTTCATTTGGATCCCTATATATCAACTTCATGAATCTGACAATTGTAGAAATCAGAAAAAAATGCATTGCTAGAATGATTTTGGACCAAACTAAGCAGCTTCAGAAATGCCTGTTGAAACTGATACCAGAATTTTATGCAATGTGTGGCCATTTTGTAAAAAATCACAGCCTTGAGTCAGTGAAATACCAACAGGGATCAGAGGATAGGAAAGGAGAAAGAACTTTGGATCTGACATTGAAACTCAATAGTTCAATCGTATTAAGAGACATCATATGTAGTTTATTCTTTCCTTCTCTAGAGCATGTGCGCTCTCCACCCTCCACTCCCCGCCCACCCTCCCCACTCCTCCCATACAAAGAGAACACAGAACGTGTCCTATAGGAGACCCCTATAGTGTGCATTCCGTTCTAGTTCAGGCTGGAGAATCTGGCTTCCATTCCTAGCTCCAGCAGGACATTGACTCAAAATTACCACACTGAGGAGTTCCCACAATAAATATTATTTTTAAGACTCAGACCCCCTTAACGAAGTGTCTTGTAATTGACTACTCAGTAATAATGTTACTTAAATTGTCAGACCACAATAGCAGTAATGCCATAAGGTACAGAATAGCAAAAGAAGAAATGATGGCCAAGAATGACATCAGAACATTTCTGGGCATGAATTGCTGGGTTTATAGGACTTAACTTGATAGGCAACCACAAAACAGGTTTCGAAAGAAAATAAAGTAGAAGATAGGTTTTCTATTTTAACTAGGAAATATGTGTGTTTCTCATTCCATTTTCAGGTGGAAACAATCTCTCCCTCCTAACAGAAGTATGATTTTGTTCAGTGCAGCAAGTTGTCTAGGCGCTGGTGAGGTGCAAGCTGCTCATGGCAATTAGGGTGACCCTGTGGTCTGCTTCTAGCCAATCAGATTGGAACAGAACTTTGCTAAGAAAGGAGGCATCCTAGAAAGCGGTCTTTGTAAAAGAGGACAAATGAGGCAGGTTCTGTTGTCCACTTTTTCTTTCTGTCTCCCATGCAGATGTAATGGCTGGATATGCAGTAGAAAGGTTGTGGCCAAGAGACAGTAAGCATGGAGATGAAAGCTAATGTTCTAAGATGGCAAGGCAGAAAGGAAGAAAGGTCCTAATCACATCTTTGAGCAAAGAAACTAACACCATCCACCGTGAACATGTGAAGTAAAACAGTGAAATGAAATATCTTGTTATGCAAGAAAAAACATATCTCAATTTTTAGGCTATTTTTTGTTTATATATTGTTTCATGGAGCCAAGTACATTCCTCACTGATATACCGTTGGTTTACCTGATTAGTAAGATTTTCCTTCCTTTCTAGCTACATTCTTGTCTTGGTTTTTTTTGGCACTTAGCTTGCCAAAGAAGCCCAACCTAACATTCTCAAAATATCCTGCCCAAAATCCTTATCTATTTCTACTCTCAGTTGTGATAACATTCTATTGTCTACTGCTTGCCCAGTTCTTCTGTCCTAGCAACTATTCCCCTTCCTCTTACACTGTTTACCCCACAAGTTGAGGGTGATTAAATTAGCTCACCTTCATGTTACCTTTGACTCCCACGCAGTTCTCCACACAGACAAAGGTACCCATCATCCTGGTTCTTGGGATACTCATTATCACTACCACCTCAGAGCCTTGTTCAGCCCGTGGACTATTCCTGCTTCTGTCAGCCATTCATCAATATTTATTGAAACCATGCCATGCACACATGTTGTAAGCAAGGCGAGAGACATATTCCTTAAGCAAGCATGCTCAGAAGGTAAAATATCTGGGTTCAAAGCCCATGATTTTGGACAGTTTATTAAATGTTCAATGCATCAATCCCCTCATCTGTAAATCATTGCCCAGCTTCAACAATTGCAATCAATAAAGCAGGTTTTGAAAAGTCACTGAAAGACATTGTCTTGTTGGGTGTTTGGATCATAATCCCCAAAGACATCATCCATAATCCCAAATGTTGAAATCTTGAAAGATCAAAATCCCTAACATCTACAATCTTGAAAATTACAATCACAGGATAGTTTTATCATTTTATGTGAAATATTACCGTGTTTATGCAGAAGGAAATGGATTTCAATTGCATCCCCAAACCATAATGACAGATTTGGAATTAAGTGTGATTAAGGCTTCTAAAAGTAAATTTCAAGGTGTTACCAATAAAGTTTGTTTTTTTCCCTTTCAGCCCAATGCATCTGGCAGAAAATTTAGACAACTGGATTAGCCAAACAATACCACAACAACTAGAAGTTCAGTTTAAAAATGGATCATTTATGTCAAATTTTCTTTTTATCTTTTTTGTTTTTTTCTTTCCTTTTTCTTTTTTAGGTTTTTTTTACACTATTTTAAATAGTCAGCTTTATTTTTTACAATTCACTATTCTACGTATTTCATCTTAGAATCATTTCTAATATTGGAAGTATTGAAAACGCATTATTGCAATGTTGACTTTGTGTAAACATTGCATGTGTTTGTAAAAATGCTGAAACTGCCTCCCTAAATGAAGAGATGTGCTACATTTGTGAAAGATAAAATTTCTTGAGATCTTGGCTCTTTGGACAGCTGGTATGGAGGTGACGTGGTGGTGGCCCATCGTGGTTTTTGATCGAGTTCATCAAAAGACTTATGTTGTGCCTCCTGGTACTTCATATGACTGCAGCTATGAAGCTGGGTGCACACAATTACCAGGCATAGTGATATGTGTTTATATCTTTCACTTTTTGACCTATTTGTTTATGGATAAGGTTCATCTGCTCTTAATCTGCTTATAACTGTTACACTCATGTGACTATCATTAGTATACCTGAGTGTTTATGCTTATAAAAATATGTATGTTATTATTACCTATTTTATTGTGTAAAGTGGTCTATGAAATGTTCTGCTTTGTTTGTATATGTCTCTCAAATTAATCCATTTTCAAAAAATGTAAATAAACATCTTTTAAAGAATTTTTAAATTATTTTTTCTAGAACTATGTTTTTGGGATCTTGGTCTTTCGGGATTTCAACATTCAGGATTATGTCCTTTCAGCATTATTATTACCTATTATTAGTACCTTATATGTGCTTTTACTTATCAGAAGTTATGTCTTAGTTGTCTTCCTTCCTAGAGAGCAAACAGCTTAAGGGTCAGAGTGTGTTACATTCTCCTTTATATCCACCATGGCACAGCATCTAGCTAATCAGTCAATAGAATGTTCTCAAAAATTACTGTTTATTGAATATTCAATTGAATTTACACACTGCGTTAAATGGAGCATCTATAGAAGGAATTTCTATTCTTGTGGATTATTTTAAATTATGAAAGAAAAACATACAAAACAGGAAAATACAATTCCAAATATGATCCTCTGGAACAAAATTTAGAGGAACCATGGTGTAGAATGTGGAGTTGTAGTGGAAATATATAGGCACCGAAGCCTTTTCAGGCTAAGAACTTCATCTTCTAGGTCTATATTTTCTACACCCAACACAGTGCCTGGTGATCTAGTGGGTGCTCAAAGATACTACCTAATAATGATTAAAGCAGTGAGCAGCCCAGGGCTTTGGAGGTAGATAATTTTGCATTTGAACCCATGTGATCTTAAATACACTGTTTCTTGTTAGAAATTGCCCAGGACAATGGAGCCTTCTTGCTCTGTGTTTACATAAATAAGTATCCTAGTGACTTTACAGAACAAGGAACATTCTGTCTTTGACATCACCTAGAATCAGGTAGCAACCTCTCTAGGTAAAGAAGGAAGGCGCGCACAGAGACATGCACATACAAAAGTATCGTGTCTAGCAGGCACCACTCTGGTCAGCACCTGCTCATGCTTCTCTTCTTATTTAATTGGCCACATAGCATTTGTAGCTGTCTATAGCAGTGGGCTCGTCTTACACTGCAAACCCCTAACCTTTCCCAGCATGCTGCAGTCCTCGCCTCTCTACCCAAGCTGCAGCTAGGCCCCAGAAGAGAGAAATTGTTTTGGTGCACATCAGAGCACCAAGGCTCGCGGAGTAACTGTCAAGTCTGTTCCTTGCAGCCCTCACCCTCCCTGCGCTCTTGCCCCTGCCCCTCTGTCACTTACCCCCTTGTGTTCCTTATGTCCACAGCTCTCACCCCTACAAGATCGAATATAGGGGCCACGACCTGTTCATTGACAAATCGTCCAGAATAAAATGCATAGATGCAGCAGCTCATCTGTGTCCTAAAACGCCTGGAGCAATGATTCCCAATCCCTGCCCCACATTCCTGCAGCAAGAGAATAATCTCTCTAGACATGCCTCTCTTGCATGCAAATGCGTCATGGCTTCCTGTTGCCTGGGCTATCACATTTATACTCCTCAACCTGATCGTCAAGGATCTTCTGCCAAAATCCCCGCTTCTCTTTTCTCATTGCTGAAATCTCTGGCATTGTTCACTCCTCTGGCAGAGAATCTACGACCAACACTAAA
Organism: Lepilemur ruficaudatus; assembly: GCA_963574885.1. Taxonomy (NCBI): domain Eukaryota; kingdom Metazoa; phylum Chordata; class Mammalia; order Primates; family Lepilemuridae; genus Lepilemur; species Lepilemur ruficaudatus. The sequence continues at coordinate 54,100 of CAUYRT010049552.1, forward strand.
CCCACGCCCAGCTCCTCGTCCAGAACATGCCCTTTTTCTGTGCCTTCACAGATGGATTTTATTCCATCCCTCCTTTTCTCTACCAACAGTCTCTCATCTCCTTTCAACTACTCCTGCAGAGAGGAGAAACCACTCATCTACTGCTGTTCTCTACTAGGGAGGGCCTGAGCCCCACCCTTGTGCTTTAACTTCACTTCCCTTTCTTCAGCAATGACACTGTCTGTGCATTCACCTTCCCTGCCTGGGTTGACTCTTTTTCTAACTGGACCCCAGACCCTTTAAGCCTGTTGCTTTTTGATCCTGCCAACTGCACCTAATTCAGAGTTATTCATCAGGAATGTACTTGGTAAATGTCACTGATTGATAGACAGCAATGAAGTTTTTGTTTTGTGTTTTTACGACAGTGACGTCTCCCACAAAAAGAGGAAAGACTTCCTGATCTGCACGTTGTGGTTGCTGTTAACCAGGCAGCACAATAATATGTTCTCAGATTTGTTTTCTTCAATGTTTCATACCACTTAGAATAGTGAAAGACATTTATCTTTCAGGTTTTGTTTCAATTGCAATATACTAGAAAATACTAGAGGAAAACCAAAACAAAAATCTATGGCTATAGCGTGCTTCTTAAAAGAAAAATATCTGCCCTTTCTTTACACTGGACAAAAAGAAAAAAGAATAATAATTTGTGCTGGCAAGGGGCTGGTTTGGGCATCTAATGGATCTTTTTGTCGGCTGTCATTTGTTTCTTCCAAGTGCTACATACCCTTTACTATACATGAGGACTCCTCCTGTCTGCAGAAAGACCCAGGGTGGCTTGGGGTGCGTTGTAGGCATTTCAAAGTCGTTCTTCTTCTACATCTCTGCCTGTGTTGTTCAAGTGCCTATTTCCCATTTGCAGTTGTGCTAGGAAAACGTTTTGATTCTTGATTTAGAATGTGCACTCCCAGACGGTTCCAAGAGGGTTTCAGGCAGAGATAAAGCCTGTCTCTTTATGCTTCTTTGCAGTGTGTGCTCTGTGGCAATAATACATACCCCACACTGTGCTTAAATCCCTGGTTTTATGAAAGTCAGTCCAATTCCTATTTGGTGGATCTTTTGACATACAAGTACCATTCCCCCGAGGAAGAAAGCCAGTTGCAACACTTCCTCATCCTCTTTGTTTCCCATATTATACGTAATTCTTAGGAAAATTGTAGCACGAGATGCTCAGGAGAAACTGAAACTGCAATGAAACAGTCAGCTGTAAACAGTGTATCTGGCATTGCTGACTACAGTGAAAAGACCCTTTTTTATGAAGATAGCAAGGCTCCGGTTCTCTGCTTTGAGCTAGGGGGAAACAAACACCCAGGTACCGAGCAGCTGAGTCCCAAATTACCCAGGCCAACTGATGGCCCACAGACTTTCTTTCCCAGATAATATCATCTGCAAATAAATCAAGTCCAAGAAAGCTAAGTGAAAGTTCAAACGCATTATTTGCTAAGGCTGTTAAGCCAGGAATATACAATCAGACTCTGTAGCCAGAGGAGTCTGATCTCACCTCAGAAACAGCCTTTCATCTAAGGAAACACTAAAAAGACTTCCAAAAATTTTACCACTGTTGCCAAATATATCTTTCATCCCATGAACAAAGTGCTGTAAACTTGTTGGAGGGGAGGTTCTATATTTATGCAGAATGTTTTGATCTAGACATTGGTATCTGCTAGATTTTATTTCATAACATTTTTTTTTCCAATCAAACTAGCTGGATTGAATTTCAAAACTGAGCTTTCTTTTTAGTGGTGGTGGGGAGGGGGAGCACCAAATCAAAATCTAATGAAGTTTCTAATGATCAAATAAATAATCACTTGACATTTATTGCCGTGCTTGGCAATCTGCAGAAATGGAATAGAGGAGATGTGCCTCCGGCCCGTTTCCCAGAGATTTACATCATGCCACCACACAGGATTAAGCTGACTTAAGCTCTTTAAGACCCACTAAAGCAGCAGATTTTACACAACTTGTTTAGATTTTTTTTTTTCCTTCTCCATGATCCCATATTCCCTGAATAACTCTTTCTATCCATTTTCTGTTCCTTGTTCTTTTGAGAGGCCTGCTGGAGCCTTCCCTTCATGTCATTTCGGGCTATAACCCTGCAGTTTGAGTTTATTTTAGCTGTAAAATGCAACAGTAATTTATATGCTCCCTTACTCCTGCCTCCTCTGAGGCTCGGGCTGCCAGCTGTCTACCCAGCAGTTTAAGGAAGAGCTGTAATGAGCAGCAGAGCAGCAGGGAGGGCGGCGCCCGCGCGTCGGAGGCCTTGATTTCTGCTCGTCGGGTGCGCGCCGCATCCACGTAAACGGCGCGTTCTGGCGCCGACAGGCCCCGCACAGGGTGCCCCCTCCCCTGCTGCCGCCCCGCCCCAGGCCCGCTCACACCGGCCTCACCGCGCAGGTTGCCCCGTGTAAGCCTTTCACTTCTCCATCGAGGAGAACAGGGCGGAGACGGAGATGAAGCCCAGGCGGCCGTGGGGCTGGGCGTGGGGCAGCAGTCACCGTGCGGCCCTGGCCCCTCTGCATCAAGAAACGCTGCTGGAGCTGCAAGACGAAGCTTCCCAGGAGCTCGACACACGCAACACCCTTCGCGTTAGAGCTGGGCTATTCAGATGATATTTTTGATGTGATTCAGTTGAGGTTTCTCTTCTTTTCTTTTCAAAAACATTCCCACAGTAAGCTTATTGGCTGCAGATTTTTTTTTTTTTTTTTTACATAGGACAAAGTCATTTTTGTCTCATATTAAAAATCCATTTCCCTGGCACTCTCTCTGCAGTTTTTGTTTTTTTTTTTTTGGTGGGGCTTAAGATATGCCCCCTTTCATGCACGGCAGTGCACACAAGTTCAGGGAGTGTAATTCAGCACAAAGCAGCCGCAAATAAGTTTTCCCTTATACTGCTAAAATCATATGACTCTCTTTTGCTAGTGCATTGAAAAGAAAATTCCAACTTGACAAAAGGGAAAGAAAAGGTTTCAAAGTCTGTATACATGTTCAGTATTGCGGCTGTCACTATGTAGGAGATAGAGATACATGCTGGCAAAGGATTGGTTCCTTTTCTGTGATATGTTTGAGTGTGTGACTATTAACATCTCCAAGGAAGACCTTGTCACTTTAGGATTCTTATCTCCCACATCTCCCTTTAGCTTTGTATAATCTTGATTTTTGTCCAAAGCTTTTGTCCAAAGCTGATAAATCTTGGCAGACGTTGGCAAACCAAAGGCTAGGAGCCGAGTTGAAGGAAGATGAGCTCCAGATCAACCGATCCATTTTAAGGAAGGGGGGAGCAGCGGTTAACTCTAGCAAGGGCTGATTCTTCCTGGGTTCAGTCACAGCAGAAAGCTCTTTGGTATTATTTTTCTTGCCTTGGTCAAATCTGTTGGCCGCAATTATACTTTCTACTGAGAAATGACTTGCCAGTCTGATAAAGACTTCAAAAATCTTTTCTTATGACTCCCATTATTTTTTCCTCCATAGCTAAAAAAATATAGCAAAGGTTCTCATGTTTAGGGAATGTAAATTTCCCTGAGGTTTCACATCAAGGATGTTTCCTAACTGTTTAAAAAGCATTGTGATGTTTCATTATAAGTATAATTTACAAAAAGAAACATGAGTAAGCTAATGATAGTTTAATTCTCTTTTTCTATTAACCATTCTATGCTTTCTGCAAAAGACAATTTGAAGTCTCTCCAACTTCCACCTCATTTCCCTTCCAAATGGTACTACATTTATGAAGAAGGAAAATAGATCAGAAAGACTCAGATATTTTTGGTGTTTTCTAAATGCATATGGCATAGCCATTTTACTACTGAGAAATTGCCATGCAAATGTATTTACTGGTTCTAAGGCCTTTGAAGCACAAAGATCCCAGAAGCTACCTCTCCTGCAAGAAGTACTCTAAGAAATAAAAACAAAATACTTTGGAAAGCCCAGATGGGTATACCCTAGCCTACTTACATATTGGGCTAGAAACAGAGCAGCTTTCCAGATCCAAGCACCATGCAACTACAGTGACTAGGAAAACTGTAGGACAAGGAGAGGGCAGATAGATCAGTTCTACCATCTTTAGGAAAAATTCTGAGCATAAAACCATAAATTACAAAACAATCATATCTCTCTCACTTTTCTGGTGTCAGGGGGGTTAGGCAGAGGATAACAGTGACGAGGAAGCAGTGTTCATTTCAACTAAGGAAGCAAATGAGTCATTAAAATTTATGGACATGATAATATATTGCAGGGAACATTTTAGGATGTAATGTTTTAAAATCTGGAATTGATAGTTGATCCTTCTAGGTCAGCATTTGCTTTTCAATAATATTTAAACATATATAATTTATGTAAAAGAAATTATCTTTGTACAGAATTAATTGTGCTTTTCATTGTGTAGAAAAGTTTGATCCAATTTTTTTATAATAGACTTGGATATACTATAAATTAAAGTACTCTCATTAAACAAAACCGAAGCAAACATCAAATCTTCAACTCCCATTAAAGGTGTCTATTAACATAATCGCTACTTTCTAGCAGGAGGACTTTGTAATAAGAGCAGAAATTAAAACAGGAGAAATGATGCAGGATAAAATGATCTTAAAAAGATGTCAGGAGTAGACTCTGTTGGAGGGTGACTAGCAGAATGTGTGAATCTAACAACCCTGAAGCTGGCTGTCTGTTGGTTCTGATCACGATCTCTGGAGAAACTGCATAGCTGTGTCAAGGTAAGTGGCATCAACCCTAGAAGGTAACACAAAAAGACTAATGGTGTAGAGGTTGGGCAATAATCAAGATGATTTATTTATATCTTTTTTTGAATTTAATATCCTTTGTACTAGCAGTGCTTTGAGGCTACTCTAAAAAGAAACTCTACAGCAATGTATAACGTGGTATGAGCCAAGTCTCTGCCCACTCCCAATTGGAAATCCGCCCTTGAGATTAACAAGTCACCTTTAGCACATTTTTGCTACATTTAGTAGTGAATTACCTGGTGCAATTGCTGGAATAGTAAATGCTGGCATCTAGACCCAGTTTCACATCACTGGGGCTATCACTTCCCATCACTAAGTATTAATTTGACCTGACAATGTGACATTCATCACAAGCTCTTTGTAAAAATTCTACAATAGTAGTTTGTTTTTTTCTAACCTAAATATATAAGCTTGGAATATTTACACACACACATACACACACACAGCCTAACTTGGACTGTAAGTGTTCTTCTGTAAGATGGAAATTACATTTTGCACCTGAGTTAACTGAACAGCCACATGGACCAAATGATTTTCCTTCACACAGAAATGTAGCAGGTAATAAAGTTGTCTTTGTAGTATACTGAAAACTCACTATGTAAAAATCACTAATTTGGTGACTATGTTAAACACACATTTATATAAAATAGTTCCAGCCCCAGAGGAGCTCATAACTAGTGATGAGGGGGAAAAGGCTTACAAAATATGGAAAACAGCCAGCAAAAAGTCAGCAATAAATGCCAAGTGAGTGGTGAAGAGAATAAGGGTTCTCAAACTTCAGAGGAGGGAAGCATTGTTTGGGATTGGGGTGACCTGGGAAGCATTTGTGTAGCTGGCAAGTTGTGAGTTTAAAGTTGGAAAATGGAAAGGCCTGGGTATATAAGAATAATGGAAAAGGCATGCCAGGCAGGAGGCAGCAGGACAAGTACAGAGCAGAGAACACAGTATATGAAAGCAGAGATACGCGGATGTGAGGAAACTGTTGAAGTGAATGAATGGGTAAGTTAAGTATTTCTTAAGGCACTGTAGATGGTATCAAACACGGTCCTATTTTCTGGGGATGTAAAGGTGATGAGGTTTTTGACATCACAAGATCCTTATTAACAGAGGCCAACTCTATAGAGCCACAGGATGTAACATAACAAGAAGGACACTGCTGGCTCTGTTATTTATTATTACATGATCTTGCACACATTCTAAATCTCAGATTCCTCATTTATAACATTGGCATAAGGTTGACTTTCCTGTAAGTTTGTTATAGGAAATAAATGAGAGAATGTGTGTAAAAAGAAAGACTCAGTAACAGGCATATGGTGACCATTCCATAAGCCACAGCTGTTGGTGCAACTCACTGTGTCTCACAAAATAATAGACCCCGCTATATACATCATAAGGACCAAATCAACACACATTCACTGAGGGCCTATTCTGTCCCAGGCACCATGCTAGTTCTGCTACAGAGGTGAGAACATGAAGTTCACTTTTAAGGGGCAGATTCTGGAAGAGTCATTAAGAATATGGGCTTCAAACACGTTTGACCTGGACTCCAGCTCCTCAATTTACTAGACTGCAAACAGGAACAATTCAGCCAATCTCAATCTCATTTTCCTCATCTTTAAAATGAGAATAATAATAACTACTTCCTTGAGCTCTGTGAGAAGTCTATGACAAAACTCATGAAAAGCACATGGTAAGTACTCAAAAAATATTACCTGTGACCAAGAATGCCCCACGAAACTAACCTCACGCTCGGCTATCTATGTTCTCCTTTCATCTCTCCTTATATGGGTTAGGCAAATGATTTCCAGTTAGCTTTCCTCATTGGAATGAGTAGGGATTGGAGAGGAAGAATGAATCATATTAATTGTAACAAAATGTAACAAGAGCGTCTAATGTTATTTGAGAGCATATTGTGTGCCAGGAACTGTTCCAAGTACCTTACATGTATAAATAGGTACATTATTCTAGTAAAATACTTATCCCCACAGATTATCATTCTAATACATTATATACCATTTAACAAAATTTGTAACCCAAAAATACCAGCATAGAAAAATACTTGGCTGTCTGCAGAAAGGAGAGGACAAAGAAACAAGAAACAAAATCCACCTGTTTTATTGGGCTATTTTGTTTCTATTTAATCTGTTGGTAGGGAAAAATCAAGACAGCTACACTTATGAGAGAAACAGTAGCTGTATGACAGTCTCAGCTAGGAGTTAATAGTCACAAACTGCATAAACACATCAACTGATGGAGATAGCCAAAGTCCTAGCTTTCACACTTGGGCACATTCCACATGGTGATATGCAATTAGCCGTAAATTAAATGACAATGAGGAAAGTCGTGTTAAAGCTACTGGACTGTGGCCCCATTGAACATTAGATGTTAGATGTGGTGTGTAACATTAACCTTTGTCATCAGGCAATCAGAAATAAGAAAGCTTCTTTCAGCAAATTGCATGATTGCTGACCAAAACTACATGTATTTTGTTAAATTTAAAGTTTGGTGGCATTTTTTTGTTTTTTGTTTTTTATTTTTTTTGCAAACACACCGGAGATAATATTTCATTGCACTGGTAAATGTCTGTTGTTTTAGGAAGAGTTTTCTGGATTATCATGACAATTTTGCTTGGAAATGCTGTATAGTACAGTTTTGGACATTTGAAACTCTTTTTAACACTATAAATTTGGACTTACAACCCATACTGATCATATGACTATTGTCCCAAACTGCAAGACGCAGTTCTTTTTTCTTGAAATAAGACTTATGAAACCATCTCAAATAGCTCTGGATCTCATATAGTACTTTCCAAAATATTAAAGTTAAAAGCTAATGAATAGGAAATACATCATTAGTAGTTCTTTCACAAATACAGAAAGCTTTAAAGATGAATGGCCAATTTATTTGGCAAAATGACAAGTTTTGGTGTTGCCCACCCCAATTCATAAAAGCCTATTTTGTGATAATTGTGGGACTCTGAGAGAAATCCTAATTCAACATTTACCTCACTCTAGAGTGACTTTTGGAAAATATGTTCAGTGAATGATCTAAGTTTTACAGGTTCCAACACATTTTGTGTTTAGCCGGTTACTCCTGGCAGCAAAGAAATGTGGTCTGTGTCCTCAAGAGCGAATGTTCTTTCCTGGCCAGAACGTTGATCTCAGAGTCCAAATCAGAGATAAATCCATAAAAATCTCTACACTAGAATTTCCTTGTTATAGGAAAACAGTGGAGAAAAATAAGTTTGGGATTTTATTATATTTCTTTTCTTCTTGTAATTCACTTCTGTATTTCCTAGGCTATGCCTTGCTTTTCTCCCATTTTCTATTTTTCTACATTTCCGTGTTCAACAACTTGTCCAAAGCCTCTCCAATTTCATTAGTTTCTGCTTCAACATACCCTCCCTCAAAATGCTGTTTTTTCCTCTTTCTAGATCTTCAGATCTATTTGAGGACCTATTAAATGTGTGTACGTGAATATGCATTTATACATATGTATACAGATTAAGATTATTACTTCAAGCAGTGTAAATTTGGGCAAGGTAATCAGGGATAGGGAGGTCATGGTCATGGTGTGTAACAGACATTATCTATTGATGAGGAACAAGACACCAAGAAGGTACTCTTAGCCTTGGGTCACCTGCTAATTGCAGAGCCAGAACCTGACCCTAGGCCTCTGGACTCCAACGGCCTGTCCACTATATGATGCTACAGAGTCGTTTTTGAAATGTCAGAAGAAGCATTAATAGAAAGTTCAAGATTAATTTTCAATGCTGTACTGCCTCCAACACCAATTCACAGGTAGCATGAATGTCTAAGGATAAATGAGTTCACAAAGTTTGAAGCTTAGAAGAAAAACAAAGAAAAGGAAGTGAACACTTCAGGAGAGAGTCAGATTGTGTTACCCGAGACTCTTATGCTTCAGGTTCAAGAAGTGAAGTCAGGCAACACAGAGGAGCCACTTGGTTTAGAATTTCTCTGAATTCCTTTAATCCCTTAGGCCAGTTAAAGGGAAATGATCTGACTGTTCTGCATCTGCTAGTGATTGAAGACAAATGGGAAGCATCGCACGAGTTCCTGTTCAAGAAATATATAGCACACATGGCTATTGTGAAGGTAAGCACTGCAAATCACGGCTGACCCAAACTGACTAATAAACACGGAGACACCTCCGACATATGGGGAACTGATGCTTGAACAGACACAGAAGGAGTTACCAAAATCGTGCCAAAAAGCAAAATGTAATTTATTACAAAGTATGTGTGTATTAGTTCTTATGTTACATTCAGACTTTATAGTCTGTTATGAAGTAGAGAGTTATTTACAATGAAGCTTTCTTGAGAACTCCACTACCCTTCCCCCTGCTTTAATTCCCTGAACATTCTTCTGAGAATGTTGATGTAATGACATAATAGAAGTCTGATTATCTAGGGAAACTTCACAGGCATTTAAACCAACATTACTGGCATGTAGCATTGGTAAGATTCGCACATGGCTTGCAATGGGCTGTGATTCAGTAAAAATAAAATTTGTGTTTACCAAGAAGTGCTATCCATAAAAAAGGAGGTAAAGTCAGGCCAAGCTATTTGCACTTTTCCTGCTAGATCAATCCATAAATTACTGCAAGATGGGTATTTATTCCTTCTCAGCCTGCCCACGTTAATGACGCTTGCTCCTGACTGCTGTGAACTAGAAAGTCAGACCCCAAAGTGGAGAACATAATCATGCGGTATAGGTGGCAGTGGTATTAATTTTGGTAAAGCAGTATTTTTTTGGAACCAAGAGTTGAATGGAAATCTTCATTCAAACCAAATGTGTCCCAAGCCAGAAATTTATTGGGCTCAACTCAAACTTAACTTGAAATTAGGTTTGTGAGGGGAGATAGAAAAAGGCAGGGATGAGAAGAAAGAAAGAAAGAGAGAGAGAGAGAGAGAACTTTAGGAAAAACAGGTTTAATCTAAAGAGAATAAAGACATAGATTGTACCTTTTGCAATCCCCACATGCTAGGTAAAAATAACAGATTAACTTAAAATTTATTTTGATATCATCTCATTCACATTTCTCCTTTAAACCACCAAGTACTTAGTATACTCACATAGCATTTCTAATGTCCAAAGATAGACCAACTCCAATTTTTACTCTGACAGTCTATTAGTATCGTTATTAGCTTTTATCTATGATTAACCTTGAAAATTATTTTTGTTTGGGAAAAAGAAAATGAACTCATCTTCAACTTTGAATCCAGAATTGGCTTTCTGTGTACAATTACCATTGCCATATTATATTTTAGATTTTTAAATTAATATTGTCAAAATCACTTTTTTCTCCCCTGGAAAAATGCTTGCATTCTAATATAAAGCTAAGATAATAATAAATATTTGAATATTAAGCATTCCAAAATACAATTTTCAAAATGAATACAGTAGATCAACCTTAAAGAAAGTACAAAACTCTTAAAGTATTCTGAAATGTTTTGCATTGTTTCTAAACAATTGGAATAACCATGTCAAGGAAGTACATAAGGAGTAATAATAAAAGGATTTGTTGCATTCATGTTCATGTCACAGTCAAGAGTCTGTGAAATTGTTTTGCATGGGATTCTAAAATGCTAGACTAGTTCTTGCTGTAACTCAAAAGCATGCACTTACATATTCACACTCCTTGTTCTTTTCCATATATAATAACAGCAGCTTTGGAAACTCTTTTGCAAGCAAAATGTCTTTGGGAGAAAAAAAACCCTCAATTTAATTCTAGCTATAGGACTTAGATCATTTGGAGATGTCTGGATTTATTAGCAATGCCTTATTTTTACTTATGAAATACAAGTTTCATTTCAGGAAAAAAAAATCTGACATAGAATTTTGTCTTGTTTTTAAGAGAAAGTATAATAGAACAATGTTCTTCCTTACAGTTCAGGATCTCTAATACATGAGAAGTGGAAAGAATCTACGTAGACAAAAAACATACAGTTGCTGTGATAAAGTCCTTCTTGCTTGTGAATTTTATGTTTACTTTGGGGTTTCTCACCTTGCTCACCCCTGGGAAGTTTGTTCTTCCTTTAAGTCTCAAATAAAAGCTAACCCTCTCTTTGATGTCCCTTAGCACAATTAAGGCACAATAGATAAAATCAATGAAAACTTCCCAATTCTAGGAAAAGAGTTAGATATCCAGATACAAGAGGCCCCGTTGGCCCCAGGCAAATATATTGCAAAAAGGACTTCACCAAAGCATATTATTTTCAGAATGTCTAAATTGGGACTGAAATAAAGAATTTTAAAATTAGCAAAAGAATAGTGTCTAGTCACTTATAAATGAAAACCTAGCAGACTAACAGCAGACTTCTCATCAGAAACTTTTATAGGCCAGAAGAGAATGGGATGTTATTTTCAAAGTGCTGAGGGTTGGGTGACGGGGAGCCAGGGAGGGGAAAGAGGGAAGAAGCTATCAGCCACAATGTTCTATCTTGCTAGAATAAGCTTCAGAAATGAAGGAGAAATAAAGTCCTTCCCAGACAAGCAAATGCTGAGGGAATTATCACCAGTAGACTGGCCCTGCAGAAAATGTTCAAAGAGGTCTTAATATAGAAACAAAAGGTTGATATTAACCATCATGAAAATATAAAACTTTCATCTCATAAAACACAAAGAAGGGAGTGAGAGGGATCAAATGGCAACATGACAGAATTTCATGAAACCACAAGACAAAAAGAGAAAAAGAAAGAATTTATAAAACAACTAGAAAACTACTAACAATGTGACAAGAATAAAACCTCACATATCAATATTAACCTTGAATGTAAATGAGTTAAATATGCCATGTAAAAGATATGAATTGGCAAAATGGATTTAAAAAATGATCCAACTATATGCCACTTACCAGAAACTCAGCTTATCCATAAAGACACACATAGACTGAAAGCAAAGGGATGGAAAAAACATTCCACACAAATGGAGACCAAAAGTGAGCAAGACTAGTTCTACTTATAACAGATAAAACAGACTGAAGTCTCTTCACTATCAAAAATAGTGAAAAAGGTAAAGAAGGTCAATATATAATAATAAAGGGATCAATTCAGCAAGAGGACATTATAATCCTAAATACATATACATCCAACATTGGAGCTTCTAGATTCACAAAACAAATATTACTGGACCTAAAGAAAGATACAGAAATACAATAGCAGGGGGGGATTCAATACCTTACTCATAGAATTAGATAGATTATTGAGACAGAAAATCAACAAAGAAACATTGGACTTATATTGGACTTTAGATAAAATAGCCTTAACAGATGTTTATAGGAAAGTCTACACAACAGCTACAGAATATACATTCTTCTCATCAGAACTTTGACTATTCTCCAATACAGAACAAATATTAGACCACAAAGCAAGTCTTAACAAATTCTGAAAAATTGAAAACAAATGAAGTATAGACCACAGTGGACTAAATCTTGAAATCAATATGAAGAAGAACTTTGGAAACTGTGGAGATACATGGAAATTAAACAAGATGCTCCTGAACAATCAATGGGTCAATGAAGAAATTAAGACAGAAATTAAAAAAGAATTTTTTTAAATGAATGAAAATGAAAACACAACATACCCAAACCTGTTGAATACAGCAAAAGCAGTGCTAAGAGAAAGATTTATAGCATTAAATACCTTCATCAAAAAAGTAAAAAGATCACAAATTAACAACCTAATGTTTCACCTTAAGGAACTAGAAGAGCAAGAATAATCCAAATCCAAAGTCAGTAGAAGAAAAGAAATAACAAAAATCAGAGCAAAACTAGATGTGATAGAGACAAACAAAATGAAACAAAACAACACAAAAGGATCAATGAAACAAAAGATTGGTTCTTTGAAAAGATAAACAAAATTGATAAAAATTGATAAACCCCTGTCTACACTAACCAAGAAAAGAAGAAAAAAGATCCAAACAAACAAAATAAGAATTGAAAACGGAGACCTTAGAACTGATACCACAGAAATACAAAAGATTGTCCAACACTATTATAAACAACTACATGCTCACAAACTAGAAAACTTAGAGCAAATGGATGAATTCCTGGAAACATATACCCTCGCAAGATTGAACCAAGAAGAAATAAAACTCCTGAACATATCAAAAATGAGTAGTGAGATTGAATCAGTAATATAAGTCTCCAAACAAAAAAGGCGCAAGACCAGATGGATTAACAGCTGAATTCTAGCAAACACTGGCATTAGAGGAACTAATATCAATTTTCTTGAATCTATTCAAAAAATCAAGAAGGTGGGAATTGTCCCTAACTCATTCTACAAGGCCAGTATCACCCTGATGCCAAAACTAGATAAGAAGACAACAAAAAAAGCAAAGAATAGACTAATATCCCTGATGAACATAGACACAAAAGTCCTTAACAATATACTAGCAAATTGAATTCAACAACACATCACAAAGGTAATATACCATGATCAAGTGGGTTCTATAATAAGGATGCAAGAATCAGTCATTCAACATATGCAAATCAACAAATGCAATACATCACATGAAGAGAATTAAGGACAAAAACCATATGATCATCTCAATAGATGCAAAAAAAGTATTTTATAAAATTTGGCATCTCTTTATGATAAAAACTGCTCAACAAACTAGGCCTTTAAGGAACATATTTCATAATAATAAAGGCCATATATGACAAAGCCACAGCTGACATTGCACTGAATGCGGAAAGTTGAAATCACTCCCCCTAAGAACTGGAACAAGACAAGGATGCCCACTTTCAACACAGTACTGGAAGTCTTTGTCAGAGCAATCTGGCAAGAAAAATAAATAAATAAATAAAAGGCATCCAAATTGGAAAAAAGGAAGTCAAATTATTCCTATTAGCTGATGATATGATCTTATATCTAGAAAATCCTAATGATTCCACCAAAAATTCTTAGATTTGATAAATAAATTCAGTAAACTTTCAAGATACAAAATCAATGTACAGAAATCAGTAACATTTTTATACACCAATAGTGATATAGCCAAGAACCAAATCAAGAAGGCAATCCCATTTAGAATAGCTACAAAAAAATAGTACCTAGGAATACATTTAACCAAGGAAGGATGTGAAAGATATCTACAAGGAAAACTACAAAACACTGATGAAAAAAATTGTAGATATCACCAACAAATGGAAAAATATCACATGCTCATGAACTGGAAGAATTAATACCATTAAAATGACCCTACTGCCCCAAGCAATCCACAGGTTCAATGCAATCCTTATCAAAATATCAACATTATTTTCACATAATTATAAAAAACAATTCTAAAGTTCATATGGAACCCCAAAAGAACCTGAATAACCAAAGTAATCTTGAACAAAAACAAAGCTGGAGGCATCACATTGCATAATGTCAAATTATACTACAAGGCTATAGTAACCAAAACATCATAGTATTGGTACAAAAATAGACAATGACATCTATTCATTGAATAGACATTCAATGAAACAGAATGGAGAACCCAGAAATGAAGCTACATACTTACAGCCAATTGGTCTTTGACAAAATCACCAAGAACATACACTGGGGAAAGGGCATCCTTTTTAACAAATGGTGTTGAGAAAATTGGATTGCCATATGCAGAAGAATGAAACTGGACCCCTATCTCTTCCCACATACAAAAATCAACTCAAGATGGGTTAAAGACTTAAATGTAAGATCTAAAACTATAACAATACTAGAAGATAACCTAGGGAAAACTCTTTTGGACACTGGTCTGGGCAAAGAATTCATGATTAAGACCTCAAAAGCATAAGTAACAAAAACAAAAATAGATAAATGGGACTTAATTAAACTACAAAGCTTCTGCACAGAGAAAGAAATAACAGAGTGGAGAGACAACCTGTGGAATGGTAGAGAATATTTGTAAACTATTTCTCTGATAGGGAACTAATATCCAGAATTTATAAGGAACACAACAACAACAACAACAAAACAGATAACCACATTAAAAATTGAGCTAAGGACATGAATAGATACTTTTCAAAAGAACACAAGCAAATGGCCAGCCAGCTTATGAAAAAATGTTCAACATCATTGATCATTGGAGAAATGCAAATTAAAACCACAATTTTATACCAATCAGAATGGTTACTATTAAATAGACAAAAAATAACAGATGTTGTTGAGGATGCAGAGAAAAGGGAACTCTTATACACTGTTGGTGGGAAAGTAAATTAGTGCATCCTCTACAGAAACCAGTATGGAGATTTTTCAAAGAACTAAAAATAGAAATCTATATAATTCAGAAATTCCACTACTAGGTATCTACACAAAGGGAAAGAAATCAGTATATAACAACATACCATCATTCAGTAGGACTTATATGTAACGTGGATCCCTGATGAACAGTGAATATATGGTAATAATAATAATTATAATAACAATATTATAATGGCTGATATGTGGTAATAATAATACAGTGTAATACTGTAATAATAATACCCCTCTACTGTAATAAGTTATAGAAACTATTGTGCTCTTTCATTTAATTCAAACAGAACATAAAAACAAATTCATGCAAGTTTAGATAGGGGATAGGAGAAATTTCAAAAAAGAATATTAAATGTTAATGCTCACCTAATGTTGTATCAATGTCTCACTTACTGGTTGGGGCATTTTTGAGGCAAGAAGGGAGCTGACACTATCCAGAAGATGATGATGGGGAGGATGGAGTGGGTGCTGGGGAATCAGGATTTGATTCTGTTGCTGGAGGAGGGAGCTTACCACTGATTCAGTTCATGAAAAAGGCATCTAGGGTTGTTTGCATAGACTTTTTCTTTTATTCATCATAAATGGCCTTGTAGCACTGATGTTCTCACCAACTTCCAAGTAAACCTTTGTAAACCGCTCACTGTTACGATCTTGCTTCTCAAGCTTAGCTAGCAATGCTTCAATGAGACGAAAAGCTTCAGCTAATTCTTTTGTCATAAACTTTCCTGGCTCTATATCTTCCGAGTCTTCGTGTTCTTGTCCTTCTGTCAGCTTCTTCTCTATCTATCTATGAAAACTAGCCACTAGCATAAAGAGGCTGCACCACCAAACTGCTTATGCCATGCAGGTTTGTTTACATGTGTGGAAGAAACTAGTTCCTGAATTATTAATTTAATTATTTAGTTATGCATTATCCTTATGGGGAGACTTGGGAGCCTGTTCATAAGTATGGAACACCCTAAGTGGGGTAGTCCATAACCTGGGGGCTACCTGCATATACAGTGGAATACTAGTCAGCCATGATATCATGTCTTTTGCAGCAACATGGATGGAACTGGAGGCTATTAACTTAAGTGAAACACTTAATTGAAACAACTCAGACACAGAAAGACAAATACTGCATATTCTTACTTATAAATGGGAGCTAAATAATGTGTACAGGTAAAAGCAAAGTCTGGAATGATGGAAAATAGGGACTCGGAGGGATGAGATGGGGTGTATGATGGAAGGTTGCTTGATAGGTGCAATGTGTATTTCTCCAGCGATAGGTGCTCTAAAGGTCCTGACTTCACCATAATGCAATATATCAACATAGCAAAATTATACTTGTACCCTAGGAATATATACAAATAAAAAATAAATGGGAAAAAAGATATTTCCAGTGTAATATCTTAAATAGTAAGTGTTAAAAATAGTTTAATAGTTATTAACAGTGAATTAATAGTCAGAAGCATAAAAATCATCTGGATTAAAAGGATTTGGTCAAAATGCCCTAAGAAACCAGGAAAAGTGGTTCTCAGGCTTCATACTTAAGGAGATGGTACTTACCAGGAAAGAACTTCACCTAACCTAGGAAGGGTAGGTAGTCAAATGGGCTTGGCAACCAGAAATATGACAAGTGTCAACTGTAGTCCATGTTCTGGCTTTGTCAACATTAATGTATTCTCTTTTTCATTCTGAAATGCTATGGTCCGAATGTTTGTGACCTCCCAAAATTTCTCCATTGAAATCCTGACCCCTAATGTGACAATATCAGGAGGTGGGGCCTTTAGGAGATGATTAGGTCATGAGGGTCATGAATGGGATCAATGCCCATGTAAAAGAGACTCCAGAGGGATCTTTCACCCTTAACATGTGAGGACACAACAAGAAAGCTGTCTGTGAGGAATGGGCCTCACTGGAACCTGATCATGAATCACCTTCATCTTGGACTTCCCAGCCTCTAAAACTGTGAGGAATGAATTTCTGTTGTTTACAAGCCAAACAGTTTATGGTGTTTTGTTATCAAAGCTCAAACAGACAGAGACATTAAACATCTCAACAACAGCAAAATGCTACTGCTTAAAACAAATGTGCTCCTCTGGTCCTCCAGAGGAATAACTAAAATTCTCATCAATTAATGTACCCAGCCTTCTTCCTCTATTTGTATCATGCTATAATAATGATAGACTCTAACCTAGTAGTTGAATTTTGAAATCAATCATCTTCAATAAGAAGAAGAAGTGTGGGAAAATCACAGCAGTAAAGAAAACCCTAGTAGATGCTACAGTCTTTGTTTCTATAATTATTATGAGGTCACGGCGGGTGATAACAACGTCCTTCTTCCACTATCTCTTGCATACTCTGTTTGTCTTCCTTCAGTTGCACATCAGCTATCATCAGGGTTCTTTGACTGGTGAGATTACTCAAAACTTCATTCATAAAAGATGTGCCTGTGTGGATATTCTATAGTGAGTCTTCTTTAGGGGAGGCAACCCCTGCACCAAGCGGATACCATTGGATGGCAGCAATCCTATTTCGGTTGATAACTATTATAGGAAAAATAAGCCCTGTAAGAAGAAAGGCCCTCTTTTTTGCTTATTCATTCAGTGGTCTGAAGTACCTGTAATGACCAGGAGCAGTTTCAGCTTCTAACTCAATGAGAC
Source organism: Lepilemur ruficaudatus (assembly GCA_963574885.1). Classification (NCBI taxonomy): domain Eukaryota; kingdom Metazoa; phylum Chordata; class Mammalia; order Primates; family Lepilemuridae; genus Lepilemur; species Lepilemur ruficaudatus. The sequence continues at coordinate 71,766 of CAUYRT010049552.1, forward strand.
CATTGCTATGTTCCCTGACGTAGACATTCAGACATTGAGTCCTAACACCTATAAACCAGTAGAGTCTAGGGAAAAGGAGATGTGGAGCAAAGAATTTGAAAGTAGATAATTAACTGCTAGAGTGAGGAAGCCACTCTGACTTTTGTCCCCTTGTTGTCCAGACCCATGTTTTCTGACCATGGGAGAAAGGTCACAAATTATTAGCCATCAGTTTGTTCTACATTAAATTCTATAGTACAGGTGCTAATCTCACAAGGTCTTCCAGTAATTGCAGAAAATAAGGCCTCACTAGACCTTTTACCTTTTCATATGGCCAGATACTATATACATAATGATGAATAAAGCTTTTAATAAGTCCACAAGTGGGGTTATTGGCAGAAACACAGTAGACAAGGAAAGGGAATCTAAGTACAGATACTTTATTCCAGAAGAAGAAGAATTAAATATATTCGAACTGTCATCATATGGTTGGCTGACTCACCTAAGGTATGGCACCATATCAGGTCTCAGGATCAACCATGTTGCTAGCAAACTGGTCCTCTGTCAATGATGGTAATCTGGTTAGCCTTGGTGGAGTAAATGTACATTGGAAAGCCCATGGAAATTTTATTGCTTATACCATGGCCACTTTGTTCATGACTCTTTTGAAAAAGCCCTGAGGTGCCTTCCTTGCCAGAGAGGAAGGCTGACTGACATCCGTACAGTGTAGATCATGCTGTCTCCCTGAGAACTGACACTCTCCTCCGCAATGGAGGCTCATCATGATTATTCACATGTAGAAAACACACATTTTTAACTTCTGAGTTCATTCAAATAACTCCTAATCTTCTTTATTACAAAACAACCCTCCTACCTCCCATCCTGCCAGAAATCTTATTCCTTCCACAGTTGCACAGTAAGATGCTGCTTCTGTATCGATGGAGATCTATACCTTCAGACATTTTTTTGCCTAATAAAGTGATCAATGAGATGCACCATTTGGAATTATGACTACCGGGAGGATACCCTTTCCAGTGTTCTTTAGACCCCTATTGCTGTAAAGTTCACAACAATCTAGTTCTAGCTTACGTCTATAGATAGCCTAACATTTTTTGTTATCCAGGTTTAAGTGACGTCCCCATCAGGCTATAAAAATTACCCTTGAAACCATAGTGTCGATTGGAGCAGGGATGGTATTACTAGAGATTTGTCCAACGCAAGATTCACACTACTTATTTGTGCTTTCAAGTCAGGTCTTGTGCATATCACCTACAATGAATGCCAGCTTTCTAACTTACAGCTTCTTGGGAAGTTCAAAATGGACATCTCAGGTTACATGGTCAAATATTTTCCTGCGACCAGACTTCAGTCTATGTTGTCCAGGGCAAAACCAGGAGCTATTTCACAAAAGAAAAAGAGTTGATAGGTGAAGGGGGAGTAGCTTTGCTCCACAATCCTAGAGTCTTACCTGTAATTCTCTGATTGTGTCTCTCTGCCAGTTCTGACAGCTTCCTACTATGCTACAAACACTCCCAGCACCATTGAGCCCACTAGTTCATAAACAGCAGTGATCTTCTTTTGCCTGCTTGGCAGCCAGAACCAACCAGCAAGAGGCCTTTCTCAATCTCTGTTCAAGTATAAGTTGTTCCCAAACATCAAAGAGGTCTACCAGACATTCTTTGGTTTGCTTGCTTGTTTGTTTTAAACGTAGGAGGTATGGAGTAACTTAACTTTCACTTTAAAAGGTCTATTTTTACATACCACAGATCAACAGAGTCCAGAAACATCACTGACGTCCCAGAACCCTGTATTTTAGTGTAATTTATTTTCTACTCTCAGGCAGTCATGTTATCTTTTACGGCTTCTAGAGTACTCACTACTCTCTAGGTCCTGTAAACATATCAGTATAGCTGTTGCTGCCTTGATGCAAGTTGATGAAGGTAAATAACAATCTGTCAGGTAAAAGCAAACAGCTTCTAGTGCTCTTTGCATATTGACACGAAAAATAAAAAATAAAAAAATAAAAACATTTGCCAGCTCAGTAGCAGCACAACAGTCACCAAGGACTGTGTTGATTTGCCCACACATATAATAACAGCTGCAATGAAGATATCACCTAATTAAGCCCATAATAATTACTGCCATTGTCCCAGACCCACGTGTGTTCTGCATAGGTCAACCAGGTGGGCTAAGTGGGCTTAATGATGGAAATCTTCACCCAGTCATCTCTCAGGCAAATTACTTCCAACACTCAATGCAGGACACTGATGCCACAATCTGTTTACCTTTCAAAAACTTCAGACTAATGGAAATCACCTTCCTCTTTCCCTCATCTGACCACCTAAGCATTACTTTTCATACACATTTTCCAAATTTTTGCTGATACACAGAAGAGACATCTCACAAGTATCTTGGCGTGCAAGCCTTCTCCTCCCAAGTTCGCAGTTGCAGCCTTCTGTGTGATCTTGGGGCCTGAGAAGTAATGGCTTCCTCTTCAAAGGTAATGACCCAGGTAAGGTCAAATCAAGGGTTTCAAGCACAAAAGGGGCACTGTGAGCAAGGTGGGGCTAGGGGGTGTCTGCTGCTTCTGACAAGGGGTCCTCAGTGGGGTTTCAGGCTTGGGATATTTTGTGTTATCCAATACTGCCCTTATATGCTTTCATTCCATCATTTAGGTTGTACTGTATTCCCATGATTCAATCCCAAGCAGTATTTTAGAAAGAAAATGGAGTTAGCTAAATTACCATACTTTTATTTCTATTATATTATTGATGTGAGGGGGTAACAAAGAGACAGTGAACATTTTTGGTGACAGAAAAGTCAATTCTATTGACTGCAAAATGACTCCTCAACAGACAATTTTTCTAAAAACATATGTGTGGTAGGCAAAGCCTTTATTATTCTGTTGCGTTTATGCAGCACGTTTTTAAATATATAACACATGCACAACACAGAGGCTAAACGGTCCTCCTGACTCTTTTCTCTTTGTATGACAACTTAATATGAAAATCCTAAACGTAAGAACTCTTTTATATGGTGGAAGAATAAAGAGTGTAAATTCATTGGAAAATTAGGTTTAAAGATAAAATTCCAAATTAAATAACCATATTAAAATGACAGTAGGTGACTCCAGGGCATGCTTTGCTGGGCTATTAATATATGCCTCGAGCAGCTGAAGACACCCAAGGTGTGCATTAATAGATACTAAAACACACCCTGTCATGCTTTAACGCTACATTAATTAAGCAATAGTGTGACCTGCATGAAGGTCCTTCCTGGTCCAGCAATTACTGAATGGAAGAAATAAAGGTGTTGTCAGACCCTGCTTGACCAAACAACTGTTAGTTTGCATAAATGAACATAAAAATGTTTTATAAAGTACAATTGATATTTTTGTTTTTGTTTTTGTTTGTTTGTTTCTTCTTTTTTTTTTCCCCCAAAGGTAGTTTCAAAGCTAGGGCACAGAAAGTCAATTTTTAATATTTTTAGGCCATAGTGTTTAAATTATTCCTTTTTGAGCTTGTAAGTATAAATGCACATCTGATGACTTTAGTTTCATACTTTTTAATATTATCAGTCTGATCAGTGAGTTACAAAAGACACTCAACAAAAGCAGATTCAAAACACACATGTACTTCTTATAGGAAGCAAGTTTTTAATCAGCTGAGTTTCTCCACCATACTTACAAATTCTTTCCATTAATTCTTGTTTTTATCTAATTCCTTTAGTGCTGAATTTTTCTAAATTTAACTTCAGAATTACTGCTAGTGAGAAGAAGCTCTTAAACATTTTAGATGATAATTGCCTTGTAAATGTAGATGCCACTCTTCAAATGAAAAGAAGATAGGAAAAATTACATATTTGAAAATACATTTAACATACAGTATAGAATATATTAGTCATCTTTTCCTTCTATTTCAAACTAGGTCTTAACATATTTATTATATCAGTAAGGAAAATGATTTCTTAAACAGGATACATAAGGCAGAAGCCTATGGAAAAGATTATTATTTGACATTAAAAGTTAAAATTAAAAAAATCTTCATGACAAAAGACACTATGAACCAAGTTTAAAGACAAGTCACAGATTGGAAAAAGTTATTTGCAATTCAATTGACTTAGAGCTAGTATTCGTAATATATAAACAATTCCTATAAATCAATATAAAGGATCCAAAAGAAAAGTGGAAATTAAATGGAGAGGTAATTTATAGAAGAGGAAACCTGAATATGCCAGTAATCATATGAAGAGTTGCTCATGCTCACTGATTCTCAGTACAAATTTAAATAAGAAAATACCATTTCATATTGATCCAATTGGCAAAACTGAAAGTGTCTGACTGCTGATGGGAAAGTAAGCTACAACTGAGAGAAATTCGACAATTCATATTGAACTGAAGATGTATAGACCATAGTACTCAGCAATTCCGCTTCTGGATATATCTAATGTGGAAAATCCAACACAAGTACACAATGAATCATAAGTGAGGAGGGCCATTATAGCACATATTCAAAGTGAAAAATTGGGAAGAACAAAGTTGTTTATTGATGAAGGAAAGAGTGAATAAACTGCTGCTGATAAATCAAAAAAAAATAAAGTAATTAAAATATTATCTATATGAATAAGTCCAAAGCATAACACTGAATGAAAAAAGTAGTTCGTCAAAGACTATGTACAGGACAATAGTATGTATGCAAAGTTATAACTATAAACTAATATGATATATTTTTATGGCTACTATATGGTAAAAATATAGAATCATGTCAAGATATAAAACACTCTAAATTTAGAACGATAGTTTTCACTGTGGAGAGAGGGGATAGAAAAGGGAATGTAGAAATATAGTTGAGACTCTACCATTTTATGAAGCAAAAATATCTTAATGATAATATCTCTTAAATTCACAGGAGGAATGCATAAGAATTTGCTATAACATTTTGGGGTAAAATAATTCAGAAATAAAAATTAAAAATCAAATACAGGAAATCAGAGTTTAAAGTAATAAATGCTATATCAGATGTCTGCAAAAGCATTTATAATAAGAAAACATTCTATAAGGTATTTACATTGTAGATATTTTAGATTCAATAGGGAAAGTGCTGTTCTCCTGGATTCCTCAGTAAGCGGTAGCATGTGCAGTTATGTGCAGAACGGTGGGACCCGATGATGTAAGTACGTTTGATCAATAGAGCATTGGTGGGAAAATACTAGATCTCATTCATTAATTCATTTCACAGTTCCTTACTGTGTTCTCTATTCTAAGCAATCATCCGGGCACTAAATATCTAAACTGACAAAAGTCCCCTCTTTCATGGAACTCACATACGAGTAGGTGGAGGAAGAAAACTGGCCTAATAAATAAGGAAAAGTGAGGATAATGTGTGCATATATTAGGGACAAGGAAGAGTGGGACAAGGGTGCCAATGTGAGGAGTGGGGAGTGGAGGAAGTTGTGGTATTAAAGAGGGGGTGGTCAGGCAGGTCTCACCGAGAAGGTTCTTAGAGTTCTTAGAAAAGACATAGCAAAGAAGTGAGGGGGCAAGCCGCTTTATAAATCCAAGATCACGAACTCAAGTTGGTTTTTGGAGGTATACGGAGGACCAGCAGGGGAGAAAATTAATATGAAGGACCCTAGGCAGGAATGTATGTGGCATATTCAAGGAAAAGCAAGATGGCCAGTGTGGCTGAGCACAGAGGAATGGAGAAAGAGAAGTAGCTGGAGTCAGAGAGGAAACAAGCTCAGATTACGTGAGGTCTTGCAGGCTGTTTTAAGGACTCTGTACCTTTAGTTTGGATGATTTTGAGCAAAAGCCATACTGGCTGCTGTGTTGAGAAATACGGTGTGAAGAGAAGGATAGTCAGTCAGGAGGCTGTTGCAATAATCTAGGCAAGAGATGATTCTGGCTCAGACCAATGGAAAGACAGATTGTGGGCATACAGTAAATTAGAGCCATCAGGATTTTCTGAGAAATTACACGTGGGAAGGGAAAGTAAGATAGGAGTCAAGAATGACTCAGATTTTTGGCTGGACCAACCCAAAGAAGGGAGTAGCAATGTATTAAGTTGGAGTTGAGCAGATAGCACATATTTGGAAATAAAGAAAAGAATGGTACACAAAAATTTAAAGTGATACCAAGGAGGGACTAGTAAATCCAAGAGCATGTATTGCCTGGAAATAAAGAGAAGAAATTCTGCCGAGGAGTGATAAACTCTGCCAGTTGCCACTGTTGGTGGAGGACTGGATTCATCAACTTAAGGACAAAGAATGACCTTGACAAGAACATTTCTGATCATCAAGGGATGTGGATAAAAGCTTCATTGGACTGGAATTAAGAGATAAGTGGAAAAGAAGAATTGGAAAGGCTTAGTTAGCATCGAGAACAATTTCAAGGAGGTTTCTAATTTTTTTTCTTTTTCTTTTTGTAAAACGATGCAGAGAAATGGAGTGATAGGTGCAGTGGAGGGGTCCACCCTCAAGTGACCTCCACTCACTCACTGGGATCAAGAGAAGGATAATTTAAAGATGAGAAAAGTAATGGTTTTCTTATATGTTGATAGAAATGACGGGAAGAGAGAGACAGAAAGAGAAATGGAGAGAGAGAGAGAGAGAAAGAAAAAGCACAACAGAGAGAGAGAAGACCCAAGTGGAATATTATCTGGCAATAGATGAGAACAAGGCTGTTCTTTCCATGATAGCATTAAAAAAGGCAGATATGTTGGTGCAGATTCTGGTACAAAGTGATAGATGTGGGGACAGAATCTATGAAACTTCTTTTTCAACTGCTTTGGTTCTCTTAGTGAAATAGGAAATGAGATCACCAGCTGTGAATATGAATAGAGGAGGAAGTGTTGGACATTTTGGGTGAGAGGAACTTACATGAATTATCTATCTAGGATAGTGGCTGGGTGGATGGACTATGGAAATATGGAAAGACTGCTGGACACTTTTAAGGCCCAACTTGACTTAATGATCACAGATTTCATGTGGAACCAAGCAACATGGTTATGTGTTAATCTCCAGTCATGCTCAGGTATACAGGTGCGGTTTTATTTATTGAGGGTGTGTTTGCTAAGAGATTATGGGTTAAACAAAATACAAGCAAAAGCATTATCGATGTTTTCAAGGAAATAGTTAAAATGATTAAACATAGAATTTAAACTGGTTAATAAAGAGACGGGAAATGAGATGGGTGAGGGATATTGAAAAGATGATGGGATCTTGGATTATCAGGGCTGACAGAGTAGAAAGATTGTTGTAGTTGGGGTATGAGAGAGAGAGAGAGAGAGAGAGAGAGAGAGAGAGAGAGAGAGAGAGAGAGAGACGTCAGGAAAGATGTGAGGTGTTCATCAGGGAGTGGGTGCTTGAAATTGAGACTGAGAAGGGCAACAATTATTGGCAGTAACGTGGCTGAGTAGTGACTTGAGAATCATAAACATATAGGTAGAGTATAAAGCTGTGACAATAAGATACCAAAGAACAAGGAGAAAGAGAAGAAGTGTAGAAAGGTTTTTTTTTTCCTTTGACATTTTCCTCTAAGAAGGTGTAAGCCCCTCTACCCATCTCAACACTGTTTCTAGGGTCTCCCAGGTCATGCTTTCTCCTCTTGTTGATGGAGGTAGCAAAATAGGAACAAGGAAGAGGATGCTGTCATACCCAAGAGAAGTTAAAGACACAGCAGTTGAAGAATCAAAGAAGCAAAAAGACTACCATTGCCTTTGTTCTTTTTTCTGCCTACTTGTTCGCTTTTAACCCCACAATACTAAAAGACTGTATATTTAACTTTATAGTTATTATAATGAATTGGTAAAATTGGCTTTGACATATAACATTTCTCTTTACAGGTGTCTTTTCAAGCATATGTCTATTAAAGTGGCCAAAAAAAAAAAAAACACTGGAAATTATGTATTTGGAAAAGATAATTGCTGCCTCCTTTAAAGAAATGATATTTGGTTTGGTGGTTGGGGACCTTCTGACAAACGTTTTGTTTTGTTTTGTTTTGTTTTTGAAACTAAACAGCAGAAAAATTTTATTCTAGCTAATTAATCCTCACGCTTTTCTACACAGATATTAAATACCTTTTACATTCTGAAAAGACAGGTTGTAGTCCTGTCTGATGTAACTATTATAGTAGTGCACAAGCTTTAACCTTTCAGTTTAAACTTTAGTTATAACTACTTCTACAGCACAGATACAATTGGTACTGAGTTTTTGTTCACTGCTGTAGCGTGCTCATTGAAGAGACACTCGGATACATTTTGTTCAAAGTCAATGGGACTTCCATCAGTGCAAGATTTAGGCAGTGCCTACAGAATGAACATTTGGTCTGATGCCACGTGCTGTGACCCATAGCTGCGACAACCAGCGTGTCTGCTCCAACTTCAGCCATCAGTCAGCTCCACCGCGTAATGGAATCTTAGACACAGAATGCCTACATAACAATGGCTTTCACAAGGGCATTTTAGAAAGAGGACTATACTGGTCTCAACAGTTGCTAAAATACAAGGCTTTAAGAGACTTTGAGTATAATAAAAACAAGAAATACAGCAGATGATTTTACAAAGACTAATGGCAAATGAAGCATAAAAAAACCACCTTACCTTGCAATTTAATTAATATTATTTTGAACACATAAAATTATGGACTAGCAAATGAAATCACTGCTGACCCAGGGAATAAAGATTAGGAATATATAAAGTATGGATATCCATACAAATTCCATTGGTTGAGATCTCAAATTTCATAAAGTGGATGAGATTTGTCACTTAAGGAAACTTCCAATGATATCATCACTAAGGCAAGATTTGGAAATATGTTAGAAGAGAAGATTTAATTCACCCGAGAAAATATGATTATTGAATCACTAAGTGTGAAAGGTATAATATAATCTTTATATTAATAGCATTTATGAAGTATGGAGTAACTTTGTTAATAATTAAAAAAAATGTGTCCTGATGATCAAAAGGTAACCCTAAAAAAAGAACTGGTTATTGAAAATCATTCAATATCCAAATGAGAGAGCACTCTGATTCTAAATTACTAGTCTTTGTTTTGATGAAAAATATTCCAGGAATGAAAATACAATTTCTTACTGTACTATCACATCAAACCAGTCTGGACACAAACAGCCTATTGAGACCTGACCAAAACCAACTTATTCACTTTCCATCATCATGTTCTTTATGGCAGATAGCTTCCTACTTTTAGTAAAAATAGATGGGTGAATAAAGGGGTAAAGGCCTTCTCCCCAAGTACCTTAAAGCCAGGTAGAGGAATACAAGGAAAGTAAGTTTCAGACCAAATTCAGTATTCATAAAAACACTTATTAGATAAAAACAGCAAAAACAACCATGTGGAATGTTCTATAGGCTCGAAGAAGTCCCAACTCTTTGTATTTTTATGTGCTCTGATAGCATCTTTTCAAAGAAATGTTCATTGAAGGCAGATGCCTTAGATGAGTCTCCCTTCCTTCCTTCCTTCCTTCTTTCCTTCCTTTCTTCCTTCCTTTCTTTCTAGGTATACTATACTTGGTTTGCCTATTTTATAAAATGATTTAGAAACCATATTTGTGGGAAGTCTAGCTTATTTTCTTAAAAGGAAAGGTGAGAAAGAAAATTTCGTTTGTTTATAGAAGAACCAGAGAACAAAAACATCAACATTCTTAGTATTCATTTTCAGAATTGTTTAACTCAAGTCAGGCAGGAAAAAAGGGAAGCATATGTATTCAGGTAAACCATTTCATACCCACCTTCAACCAGATAAGAGACTGTGCTGGAGGAAGGTAAGTGAATAGGGAAGCAACGATACAAATGTGCTCACTAAAGGAGAGGCCTTGGCCTGACACCCTGGCTGTGTCCTGTGGAGGGAGGAAGTAGGAGAGGAATGGGGGGAAGGCTTGGACACCAAATAATTGGACCTCATTTTAAAATTGAAAAATTCTAGCATAGCAATCCCCAAGAGCTCCCACCACATGAGAGAGGAGTACAGGCAGTGGTTGGACACACTCATTGAGCCATGTCCTAACAGGTATGGGGAGCGATCCCAAGTTTTTTTTTTGTGGACGAGATGTAAAGGCTGTAATGCTGGGAGAGACCTTCAGTGTTCTCATAAGTCATGGGAAAGGCATGCAATGGCCAAATGAGACACATAGTTGTCTCAGGGGATTCCAGCACTGAAGGGTACATACAGACGAAGACCAGACATACCCATGACCAACAATACTGATAAGATTCTTGTACATCTCACTTGATGTCACATGTGTGTAGGTTACAATGGCAAGCTGGGGGCCTCTTCCTCACTGTGCTATACCATGTGTAACCCTAAGAAGGAGGGTGGGGAAAAGATCCTGAATTTGTCTGAGTTGAAAACTAAAATAACTAAGAACTCACTAAAATTGAAGTGTGCTTTATCTATCGGGACTCAAGGTTAAAATACTATATCCTACTATCATTTATTCTACCTCTTTGCCTTGTGCCTTTAGTACTCTAAAGATCTCAAATTGATTTAAAAGCATTAAGAATGCTGAGGAGTATGGAAGGAACAGGTCTCTGAGGACAAAAAAAACATTAAACAAAGAAAAAAGATATATTCCTGATTTTCTGCAGGGCTTCAGACTTGGGAAACAAGAAGGTAAAAGATCAAAAATCCAAAGAGCTTTCCAGTATTTCTGGAGGCAGGTGGGCTGCTCTGTGTTATGACATGAGTAAGCAACTGATCATTTTCTTAATCCAGCTTTCACACCTTTCTGGTTACAGAAAATTCCTTCTGTGTTCAGGAAATAGATTGTTGTCAGACTTAGTTTGGGTTTTATTGAGTTCGTCTTTTTTTCTGCCTTGCTTATCTTACTGAAAAGTCAAAAGAGAGAAGGCATGAAGAATGGTCTGGGGTGTCATCCCTTTCTTTCCTTGGCTCATGTGACCCTAGCAGGGTTATGCAGTGACTTTAGCCAACTTACAAGCCTACTGGTCAGGAGGTAGAGGTGGGACAAATCTTGTAGTTGGCATTGTCCTCAAGTAAGGGGACAGTGCTAGGAATTGTTTTTTCCCCAAAGAGAAACCCCTTGCCCAAGGGAATGTCCTCTTCCTACATTCAACGGCTGGTGAAGTAAGAGGTATATCTCTTATGGGTCATCTCAGTGTCTGAGCTCCCGGTGGATCTTCTTAAGTCTCAGCAGCTGCTCTCTCACAGCTCAACCTCTCCCCCTCCCCTGTCCTAGCTCCCTTATGCCTTTGTGAATGCTGCGTCTTAGGGCACTCTTCTGTAATCTTGCTGCGTGCACATTTCTGCCTCAGAGTTTGTTTCCCAGGGAACCTGAGCTAAGAAAATGTGTAAATTTAATTTGTAATCATACACATTGTGTATCCCTTGGATATAACCCCCATTGAAATTATAAGCAAAATGCTCAAATTCATTTACAAGTAGTAATACCATAGTGTCAGAAGCCAAATAGAAAAACAAATTAATGCATGTATAAAATAAAGAAAGTGAGAAAAAGAGTTACGTAATGTTTCCATGGAGAATACCACTAGCAGGGTGTGTTTGTTTGCGGAAGATGGAAGGAGGAGGGTGTTGTAGGGGGAATAGTGAAGGAACTAAAGAGAGGAAGATGGGAAGAGAATTGGCATCAAAAAGGGTTGTGTGAACGAACAGCAGTGAGAGTGATGAGAATGCAATGGGAAGCCTGATTAGAGGAGTAGCACCCTATTAGAGGTCACTCGGGCGGCAACATGTTAAGAGGCTGTCAGTCAGGAAAGCTCACAGGTGTCACGCCACAGTCTATTCAGCCTGGATGAGAATTGATAGAACACCTGGTGCTTTACACTCTTGGCTAAGCCACATCACACCTCATTAATGGTGTATCTATTCCCTTTCTTCTCTCAGCAAAACATTAAAAACTCGAGATGAAAGCATGCCATTCTAAACTATATTTGGCTCAAAGAAAAAGATGCTTCCCAGGACTACAAAAGATTTTTCTTTAATGAAACTTTAATTAAACTTTGCTTTAATTTGGATCACAATGAAGAAAATAAGGGACTTTTTTATTTTGTCTCAAGCAGAAATTGTCAGTGTCTCCCGTGAATAAAAAGCTGGCACTTAAATGTCTAATCTTTCAGCACTTTTAACCCCGCTGGTAGTTGGCTATGACAACAAAATCAATTGTTTACAATTTTATTTATAAAACAGATGCATCTTTAGGACGAATACATATACCAGAAATATATTTTTGCATGCCCTTTAATAATAACAATGGAAATGAGAAGGAACAAACACTGGGGAAATAAGATTTGGCGGTGGCTAGAGCTCAATCTTTTAGGGTTAATGAAACAATGACATCATTTAGTCCCTGTCAAAAGAAGTGACCAAATGGCAACTTGCAATTAGCAAGAAACAATACTATGCAGAACAATTCTTAGTGCCAAATATTTCAACTTATCTATAAAGAACACATATTTGAAAAATGTCAACTTCAGAAAAGACCCAAGTACAGCATTTGAATGTGTCATGTTTAGAATCTGGTCTGTTTCACAGAGAATGTTCTTGCTGTCAATACAAGTGTCTGCTACCTCTCCACAGAAGTACTCCATCTATCTCAGATTCGCCCTGACCACAGACGTTGCCAAGAGAGGCAGGAAATGTGTCCTCATTTGTGCAGACTAGGAGAAGAAAGTTCATCTTTTTTTGCAAAAGAATTTAAATGTCTTCTATGTAATGATCATTATACCAGGTGTGTGGATTACAGAGTGGAATAAGAGAGATGCAGCCCAGCCTTGAAAACAGAGCTGTTGTTAATGTGCGGATTTTCCCCAGACACAACTTTCCTAATCATTTTGCTCCAGCAGGACAAAAACTAGGAAAATATTTCTTTTTAATCTAGGGCAGGGATCTGCAAACAATGGCCCTTGGGCCAAACCCAGCCCCTGTTCTTATAAATGAAGTTATATAGGAGCATAATCACGCTTATTTATTTATGTATTGTTTATGGCTGCTTTTATGCTACAAAGACGGAGTCATTGCAACGGAGGCATTATGGTTCACAAAGCCTAAAAATATTTATTGTCTGGCCTTTTGCAAAACAAGTTTGCAAAAGCCTGATCTTGGTGAAGAAAAGCACATTTGGAAACAGGTTCTTTTTATCTGTCCAGGATCCAATATAGCAAAACGATACATTAATAATAGCCAGAGGAGTCACTAAAAGACCTAGGCTCATGTGACTTGTAATTTAGCTTAAATTTATGAACGATTCTGCTCAGAATAATTTCTTTAAATGCATACCCATTCCTTTTGGTTTGGTAGTCACACATACATACACACATATACACACTGGATATATAATTATAACTTGCAATATGATTAGTGCACAATCACCATGCTATTAATTTTCCATTTGTTCTATTAACTTCTTAATGGTAGCCATGTTACTCCTCTCCTATGCTCTAAGTACAGTCAGGCATCACTTAATAAAGGGAATACTTTCTGAGAAGTGCATCGTTAGGCCATTACATCTTGTGTGCATATCATAGAGTGTACTTACACACACCTGAATGCTGTAGGTGACTACACAGGTAGGTTAGGTTAGCCTATTGCTTGTAGGCTACAAACCTGTGAAGCATGTTATGGTCCTAAATAATGTAGGAAATTGGAACACAGTGGTAAGTATTTGTGTATCAAAACATATATAAATATAGAAAAGGTATGGTAAAAAGAGGATATAAAAGATAAAAAACAGTCCACACATATAGACATTTGCCATGAATGGAGCTTGCAGGACTGGAAGCTGCTCTTAGTGAGTCAGTGGGGGAGTGGTGAGTGAACGTGAAGGCCTAGGACATTACTACACCCTACTGTAGACATTATAATCACTGTAAAGTATATCCAGGCCATACGAAATGTATGAAAAAATCTTTTCTTTCTTCAATAGTAAATAAACCTTAGTTACTATAACATTTTTACTTTATACACTTGTTAATTTTTAAAAAATTTTTGACTCTTTTTACCAACACTTAGGTTAAAACACAAACATTGTTGTACAGCTTTTCAAAAATATTTTCTTTCTTTATAATCTTATTGTATAAGCTTTCTTCTATTCAATTTTTTAATTGGTTTTTTTTTTTTACTTTTTGAAGTTTTTTGTTAAAAACTAAGAAGACACCAACACACACATTAGCCTAGGCCTATATAGTGTCAAGATCATCAATATCACCATTTTCAAGCTCCACGTCTTATCCCACTAGAAGATCTTCAGAGCACGTGGAGATGTCACCTCCTAGGGTAACCATGCCTTCTTCTGGCAGACCTTCGGAAAGACCTGCCTGATGATTTTAAAGTTAACTTTATTTTTTTATAAGTAGAAGACATACACTCTAAAATAATGATAAAAAGTATGCAATAGTAATGTAGGGGTGAGGGGAAACTTCCCCTCAGCCCCCTAGAATGTTAGCTGAAGGATCAACTCACAATAGACAGATTAATAAGGGAAGTCAATTTATTTAGCATCTGCATGGGGAGAATCATACAGTGATTACCCAAAATCCCAGTGGGGTCCAGAAACTTATATATTTTCATTTTGATAGGGGTGGGGTGGGTGGGGGGGAGTTGAGGACTGTAGGTAATTCTGTTTAGGGGCAATTAATGGTTATTAGGAAGGATGAATAGATATTTGGGAGAATGAAAGGGTGAGGGGAAACAGATTAACTTGTAAATGACTTCTCAGCAAATTTAATTAACCTGAGAGGCAGGTATTATATTTAAAATGATCTGGGCCAAGTCTGGTTGAATTCTTGATCTTCTTTCCTGTAATATATTGAGATAACAGGAAATGGAAGGAAAGGAAAGTCAGTTGCTCTTTTTGATGGGTCTGGTTTTCGATGAAGAAAGAGAGAAAGCCTCTTCCAAGGCTTATTGATCTGTAAGGGCCTCTAATTCAAAATACTCTTTATACCAACGAGTCATATTTCGGGGTGAAATTTCCTGAGTTCCTTCAGTAAATACGCAAACAGTAACACGGTTATCTATTATCATATCAAGTATTCTGTGTTGTACATAATCGTATGTCCTGTACATTTACGTGACCAGCAATGCGGCAGGTTTGTTTACACCAGTATCACCAGTGACAGGAGTACTGTATTCCGCTACAATGTTATAATGGTTATGACATCATTAGGTGATAGGAATTTTTTGCTCCATTATAATCTTATGGGACCACCATGGTATATGTGGTCAATTATTGACCAACACATTGTCATGTGGTGCATGACTGTAATTTGCTGACCTTCAATAGAGTGAGCATTTAGCTGCCTTGGGAAAAAAAGAAGTTTCTAGTATAAAAACACAAAGTGAGGCAAGGTCAGAGCATTTTCACTCAGAATTCAGGTGCTATTCTGTGTACTCTAGACTGTGTGCCCAGAACATCTTAACAACTGACTCCACTTGGAATGCGTTCCACTCTTTCCCTAGTTAAAAGGTGGGATGAATGTTCTTCTGGTCTACAGATCTACAGCTGCCTGGTATGGAAAACAGGAGGCCCTGAAACATCACATGTACGGCGGGCAATAAATGTTTCAGTCCTCGTGGGTGATGCGTCTCAAGATGGTCTAGAGTCCATAAGAGAGATGGAATCTCATAAAACGAAGGGTCAAGTCACAATGGCAAGTTAATTTATTTCAGCTATACTGCTTTTAATAGAATATTATTTTGAGGTATAATCAACAAAATGCAGAATGCGTGGACCTCAGGCTTGATTGTGGGAATTACAGCAGGGAAACAAGAACGGAAAGAGGCGAGTTACGTCTTAAGAGGCACCCAGGGATTCAGAGGGTAACCTACTGAAGCAGCCTTCCCTTAACCTCCCCTGGAGGCCAAGTGTAAACAAGCCCCTTCTACTCTCCTTTCTGGACTTAGAACCCACCACAGACAGAAGGAAAGGGAAGCGGGAAAATCACAGTGTTGCTACTATAAGCCCTGCAAAAGCGTTTTAAAATTCAGAATTGACTTAGCTTAAATAAATTTGAATAAGTTTAAACCTACCCCAAATTGACAAAATTATGCTTTCTACCATCAGCTGAAACTATTTCAAGAGCTAAACTAAGTTATAAACATTTTAAAAGGTACATTGCACATATAGGTCTGTGACTGAGAAATTCATGCAGCCCAGGGGCAATATTCCTAGCATTTTCTCCCTACTCCTCCCACTCTTGTCGTACTCTGTGAGTGGCACTAGCACATTTTGGACTTGAAGGAGGCTAAATTTGAGAGCAGAGCTTAGAATGCTGTAGCCTGGATGTGGTGGCTGAGGCATATGACTCATGGTCACGCTGTGTCTCCCCTGAGACAGGGTCCTCGCTTGCTGTACAGCTCTTCATTACACACAGACAGCAAACATCTTCAAAGGGGCTTCAGCCTTATCGTTTTTAAGCTGTCAAGACTCCAAAGCCCATGACTAGAAAGGGAACCCGAAGTCACTTGTTAACTGTGAGCAATGTGATATGTTACTTCACGTGAGGAAAATGCCAAGATGTCTTTTCTCTCATGCAATAGTTTTGTGCTTACCACCTGAGATAGTTATTAATATTAGGCGTCCACTTGACTGCATCGAGGGATGCCTAGATGGTAGTGAAGTGCTGTTTCTGAGCGTGTCTGTGGGGTGTTTCCAGAGGAGACTGATGTGGGAGTCAGCGACTGGGAGAGGAAGACTCGCCTCAGAGTGGGGTGTGGGCCGGCACGGTCCAGTCGGCCTGGGGCTTGGCTAGAGCACAGCACGCAGAAGGAGGAGGACATTTCGCTTGCTTGGCTTCCTTTTCCGTACTCTTTCTCTGCCTTTTTCTCCTCCCGCCCTTAGACGTCAGACGCCAGGTTCTTTGGCTTTTGACGCTACCATAGGAGCACTTATTACATTTTGTCTGATCTATCTTCTACTGTCTGTCATCACCCCCAGTGGAATATGAACACCTTGAAGATAGTAGAAACAGGTTCTGTCATTGTTGTAGCCCCAGCACTAAGCCAGCACAAAATTAAACACATGGCTCTTCCTGAATCCCCCAAAGTAAGGTCAATTTAGCCTATTGCTGTGAGAAACAGAGACAGGTTAAATTGACTAGCACAGAGATAGGCGCCCCTCCTCCCCGTGGGTGTGTGACTTTTCCAGGGGACTAGATATTGCCAAGATGGAATCTACTATTACTACTTTAATCAACACTGACAGAAAAATATTGTTTTCCAAAGGGGAAAAATATCAAGTTCTTTACTTAGTTTTGTGAGCAAGATAGCACGGTTTGACTGAAAAAGGAAATAGTTTTTCTTCACAGGGAGGAGATATTATATAAAATAACATGCTATAGCTTCTGAATCTGCTAATATTTGGCAGATTCTCAACTTATGGATCCTCTTAGCCCTTGGGTGGCTGGACAGGGCCTGAGGCATCTAGAGCCCTTAAACTGTCTCCCCTGAACAAGAGTGACCTTTTCTGTTCAGTGTATCATATACACATTACCATATTCTATGTGAGTCACAGCATGAAAAAGGACGGGAAGTACTGAGAGATGACATAGTTCCTGAACCTCTGAAGAGGTGACATGGGTATTCACAGGCGTCTAAGGCATTTGAGAAACTGAGCTCCCGACTCATGGTAACAGTTACAGCCTCAAGCCTGGGCAGGGACTATGGCCCCAGGGAACACACTTTCTCTCTGCTTCTCTTTCTCTGCACAGAAAGGAACTTCCCCAGTCAGTACATGGCTCCCTTGAAGAGACACCCTTGCTGCAATGTCTCCTGCTGCAGTCACAGCATGTTGTAAACTTGCTTGTAGGAAGTGTCGCATCACTCTTAGTATAACCTCATAGGCCCTTATAACCCAAGAGCTCTGTGATATTGTGAAATACATACTTGGTCTTTGATCCAATTCCCTGGCATACAACTCCTAAAATCCTTAGAATCTCCAAAGGGATGTCTTTTTGTATGCTAACGAGGTAACTGGTGGCCGGCAACCCCTCGGTAGCTTCAGGTAGCTTTTTTCACTGGAAAGACCAAGATTAGAGTGTTGGGACTTTCAGCCCCACCCCGAACCTCTGGGGAGGAGAGGGGCTGGAGGTAAAGTTGATCGCCAATGGCCAATGGTTTAATCAATCATGCCTATGTAATAAAGCCTCCATAAACACCCAAAAGGACTGGGTTTTGGGAGCTTCCAGATAGCTGAACACATGAAGGTTCCTGGAAGTGGCACTCTCAGGGAGGGCTTGAAGCTCTGCACCCCTTGCCCCATACCTCACCCTATGCGTCTTTTCATCCGTATCCTTTGTAATATCCTTTATAATAAACCAGTAAATGTGAGTGTTTCCGAGTTCTGTGAGCTGCTCCAGCAAATTAATCAAACCCCGAAAGGAAATTGTGGGAACCCCTAACTTGAAGCTGGTGGGTCAGAAGTTTTGAAGGCCTGGACTTTTGGCTGGTGGGAAAGGCAAGGCTGTCTCATGGAACTTAGCCCTCAATTTGTGGAATCTGATGCTGTCTCTAGGCAGATAGTGCTAGAATTCCAGAATTGATTGCTTGCTTGGTGGTGAAGAGAACCTTCCCCCCACACATTTCGTCACAGAATTCTTCTGTGTTGATTGCTGTTGTTGAATGAAAGAAGAGAAAAAACTCTGTGTGTGGTGTTTTTCCTCAGGCTCTGATACAAAACATCCTGTGTAGTAAAGAGTTAACTGAGCAGGCTTGGATTGCTCAAACCCTGTACATTTCTCAAAAAGGCTTGGCCAGCTCCTGGGAGATGGTCTCTGAGCCCTTGGAATATTTTGCCTTATATTATTAATAATAGTGTTCTTGTATGGCTGAGGCCTGGGGCCATGAAGTACCAGTTTGATCAGATGGTTTATGTGACTTGTGGTCAATGCTCATTCTTGTTCTAGGGGGCTGGAGTCTGAGTAGCTGAGGTCAGTCATGCTGGCTCTGCACGTTTATATGAATGACCCCAGTGAAAACCCTGGCTTCACAGCTCAGCTGAGCTTCCCCGGTTGGCAACACTTTATTTTGCTACATTATAAGCTAACTTGACATAGCTTGAATTTTCTACTAGTATCTCCCGTATTTCTTTCAGCTTTGGGGTTACAAATCTAGTTTCCTAGATTTTCATTTTCAACCCTTAGTTCTATGTTTAAATCTTCCCTCCAAATCCACCTCATCAGACTGAGAGGTCTTGTTTTTTTTCTTTGGTTCTGCCCAGTCCCTTTTCATCAGCCTTGTCTTCCTCAGACCTTTCACCTGCTCAGGCATTGTGTGTGAGCCCCGAAGTCTTTTCTGATTAACTTGCCTCTGACCTGTTAATGTGCTAAGTCATCCCTGCAGCGAGTTCCATTGTCATGCCAGCACTCTAAATGTGTTCTTTTCCTCTCTATTTCTACCCTCTATATAGTTCACTTGTTTTCAACCTGGAGCAGTGTTCTTGTTCTTAAGATATCTGCTTTTCTATCATCAAGTGACAGACAAAAACTAACTACACCATTCTAAAAACCCAAATACATTTAAGAATAAATTTTATTTCTCTAATACCAGTTACTTTATACTCAAAAGAAAATCAACATGATTTCTTCCAGTTTGTAATGTATTTGGCCCCAAAACAACATTGTATTCATCAAGACACTACTGTTTGAAAGAGCCCCCAATCCTTCTCAATAGCTGTATTAGTTTTCTACTGCAGCTATAACAGATTACCAACATTTTAGCAGGTTAGAGCAAGACATAGTTATTATCTCACATTTCTTTTCTTTTTTTTTTTTTTTTAGACAGAGTCTTTCAATCTGTTGCCCGGGCTAGAGTTAGTGCCGTGGCGTCACCCTAGCTCACACCAACCTCAAACTCCTGGGCACAAGCAATCCTCCTACCTCAGCCTCTCGAGTAGCTGGGACTACAGGCATGCGCCACCATGCCCGGCTCATTTTTTCTATATATATCTTTAGTCGGCCAATTAATTTCTTTATTTCTATTTATAGTAGAGACGGGGGTCTCACTCTTGCTCAGGCTGGTTTTGAACTCCTGACC
>CAUYRT010049554.1:0-10885 GCA_963574885.1 Lepilemur ruficaudatus
ATGCCCTGCATTTTCTCCTTCCTCTTATAAACCGATGCACAATGTTGTGATCACTGATAACTAAAAAGCAGAAGCTACCTGAAGTCAACAATTTTTTTCTACCATTTTCTCAATTCTAACCTCACTGGTGAGCTAATGCTAGTGACCTGAAGGGGTGGTAGTTGATGGGTCTGGATCCTTGAGGAAGGAAGAAGAGATTCTGACAAATTGGGGAGTGCCTTTGAGATCAGTGAAGGAGAGAAGGGAGATTATCCTGGATTAGAGGGTAATAGAGGGCTGTGTGTCCTGGAGTAGCAAAAAACCATGATAGATCATCCGAACTAAGACAATTAAGAATGAAAGCTGGTGCAAAAGATTAACATTAATTCATGTTTTGAAATATTTATAGATTAACCACTTGCTTTATAATATTGGTTAGCCCTTCAAATAGTGTTATTCAAAATTTTTTTATATAAAAATCTTTCTGAAAAATTAAGAATTATATATACCATATACCATGTATATTAAACTCAACTTAAAAATACTTCTTTATATAATCTGAACATTAAAATACTCAGAACAGTTATTCTTGTTATATACTCATATATTTTAATACATGTATTTTTACATACATCAATATTTTGTCTTTGAGTTATTGGAATTTTTCTGAAAATACTTTTTAAAATTGACTTATTATTAATTATTTAATAAAAATCTCCCATAATCATGCCTTCAAGTGACTTCTCTATAAACTATGTTTAATTGAGGAAATACTTCTTCTACAGGTACTAAGGTGCATGCAAGTTCAGAAAGCATTCTGCTTAATAAAAATTATTCTCCATTCTAATTCTTTCCATATTGAAATTTATAATTATTTTAGAACAGATATTTTCACTAGCTGTCTTTTTGACTCCAATTGAAAGTCCTTTCTTCAAATTATACTATTAAAAATAAGATATGGGGAAAAAGATAAGATATGTTGAATTAAGCTTTTACTATAATTCACCTAAATATTTTGTCAAATTCACATTTGTGACAACCTAGGCAATATCAATTTTAGTTCACTTTGGATTAGCATATAAATTTTCAAATTAAAAAGTCGATGTTCTATCAATAAATCATTTTCATGAATTGATATATTCCAAATCACAAAACAGAATTTTCAAAATTAAATTGTATGCACTATTTGTGTTTTTTAATGTGTTCATTTTCTCCTTCACTTTTATAACAATAAATTTTAATGTCTTTCTGCTTGCAGTCTTTTGTTCATTAATTTAAGCTTGCTATAAAAGCTTCAAATTAGAGATTATTGATGATCCACTTATAAAATAATTAGAGTAAGATTGGCCAATTGACCTTAAAGAAAATACAACTAAAATTTAGAAGTTTCACTTTTTTAACACATTTAATGCCATTATAGGAAAATTAGAGTGAATTACAAAGTGGTTATTCAAATGCTCATTCTAAAATCAGATTGACGCTGGACAGCAGAGAAGAAGCACATAACCCTTTCTAAGTTCATTTCTACTCCACAGGTTTCCTTATTTAGTAAGAAGATTTTCCCTGCCAATAATCTAGGCTTACCCAAAATTTTAAATTCACATAATAACCACAAAACCAATAAATGAATCTTCAATTTTGACCTTTTAAAAATTATAACATTAAAATAATATAATATTTTAATTTTTAACTGAAATGAACTTCCAAGAGCTCTCCCCAACTATGCTTCCCCCCAACTAGGATCATGGTAGAATCTATGAGTCATAGGTGGTGCCAAGAGAAAAAGGAAGAACTTCTAATTTCTAGACTATAACAATCATTGCTGGTATCCTTAGAATCAAGTCACACATGGCTCTGTCTGCCTGACTTGTGTGTATAAGTCCTAGAACTCTGTCTGGAGATAGCTAGTGATGTGTTGGAGTCAGCCCCTACCAGCTTAGCACTGATTGTGTGCATCTCTTCCCAATTCCACATTCAGTGACTTCAGTTTCATAGCCTGAAATTGTTGGGACCATTTACACACAGAAGTTGGCAAATGCTACAAGTCATATATCCCCAACCCACGACCCTACCCTTAGAACTGGTTGTTAAACATTCACCAGCACACCACTGTAACAAAACATGCAGCCTTCCCTAGGCAGAGCATGCATCTGTTCCTTTCTCAGGATTCTCCACTAGAAAAGGGTTCTGCAATAGGGTAGTTCATGGTCAGAGCAAAACACATATTGAGGTTTGGCTGGGACAATCCTAGTGATCACCTGCTGTGGCTGAGACCTGTCTTGTTTAACATTTGAACCTGAAATGTACACTTTTCTAAAAACGTATGGGAAACAAATAAATACAATTAATTATTACATTAAAATGAGTCAGGATGGTTTTGGTAGAACTTCACTGTCCACTTCCAGCTTCTTCCATAATGTTGCCCAGTATTATATAAAACACATATGCTGTGATCAAAGTTCTTTCTTAACATCCGGTTAAAGTAAAAAGATGACCTTGCAATACATACTCTTTTCCTGACCCCTGCCACACAAAACATAACTTATGTTTCTCTTTCCAGACAGTATACTAAATGCTTGCTGATAGTAAAATGAAATCACACTTGAGCAGGCTTAGATTTAATCAACTTCATCTGATTTGGGTGGTGGGAAAAGTATTCCACACCACTGCCCCTGCTGGACACTTAGTGTAATAGCGTCCTATGTTACCAGATAGTAATTCAGGAGGGAAGGGAAGCAGAATGCAGTCAGTGTCATTGTATCTTGTTTTTTTTTAAGAAATTATCCTAATAAAGAAAATATTTTGCAGTTTCACCTCAATGAAGTTTTTCAAAGGGCTGAAACTCAGTTTTTAAGTGATTGGGTTTTTGTAATCATAATTAAATGTTATGTGCATAATTTATAAGACTTCTATTTTATGGCCAAATATTTTTATAGCCTACTCAGTTTTGGGGGATGAGCTCAAAATAGTATTTTCATAAACTACACACTAGTCACTGTGACCTTAGCTTCAACAAAATAGATGGTAAATAGTTGAAGTTTATGTAGAATATTTAAAGAATAATCAAGTATTTAAAAATAAATTGTCAAAAAAGTCTATTCATCTTCTATATATGTTGTAGCAAATTACCACAGACTTAGTTTAAAAACAATATAAATTTGTTCTTTTAAAGTTTTGTAGATCAGAAGATCTGACATGGGTCTCAATGAGCTAAAATCAGGTTGTCAACAGGGCTATGTTACTTCCTCAGAGGATTTAGGAGAAAATCATGTCCATGCCTTTTCCAGCTTCTAGAGGCCACCTGCATTCCTTGGCTTGTGGTCTCCTTCCTCCAGCTTCAAAACTGGCAAAGTTGCATCTCCCTGGCCATTCTTCCATATTCACATCTCCCTCTGACCATACTTTAGAAAGATACTCTGATTTCTAAGGACACATTTTAAGGACACACTTGAATAATCCAGGAAAATCTTCTTACCTCAAGGTCCTTACTAATTACATCTATGAAAGTAACATATTCACAGATTTCTGTGATTAGAATGTGAACATCTTTGAGAGGGGCTAATATTCTGCCTGCCACACAGGTGATATTTTCTCGGCAAGGAATATACTATGTCCCTGAGGAAGGCTGTAGAGCTCAACCTTCTATAAATGCTCTGAAAGGACAGAAAAAAATACCTAAATTTGGAGTAATTTTTAGAAAAAAAAATTAACAAATATGGGTGCCCAAATGTTTTTCTTTTCCTTGCAGGTATCAGCTACTTCTTTCCCAAATAATGTCAAATGAAGTTATAGCCAGATAGAAGATCCAATACTAGATAATTTCTTCATTACTGTAATTCCTTGAAACTTTTGTTCATGGTGGCCAGATGTCTATTGTTTGGTTAGGAATTAATTCTGTAATTGTTTAAAAAAAAGAGTTCGCTGTCCAAGGCCACACATGTGGCTCAGGTGCGTTTCAACAGCTCTGCTGTTAGTTTCTCTAATTAGAGCCAGGATTCTGGATGCACGCGTATTTTTTTTTTCCAAAGGCTGTGTGCCCACTCAATTAAATGAAAGGAATAATGACTGAATGGAGCTACCTTAGATCTTGGCCAAATGTTTTGCACATTTTAATCCAAAGTTTACTTCAAAGATAAATATAAAGGGAGATATGTGAAGCACAATTTTTTTTTACTTTTAATAATAGAACATTGGTCAAATTTACAGTTAAATGGATATGATTGACTATTTACATAAAAATGTATATTTCTGTTAAATATTTGTATATAAATAAACACAAACCTTTATAAAATAAGGTACATGTGATTTTAGAAACAGGTTTCTCAAGAGTGAAATTTCTTAAAATTGTCTTATGTAATTATTACAAAGAAAGTAAAAAAATATTTGGAAATAGAATTTATGCAACACAAATGAACATAGGGAAATAATCTCTGATATGGATGAGAGAAATATTGGAAATGGATGAATTTAAAGGGAAAAGCCTGAGATCAGTTCAGTTGAACATATTAATCATTTTCACTCTCCAAAGATGTAATTCTACTGTTACCATTTTGAAAAATCTAGACCAATGGCTTTTGAAATTATAAATTTCCAATGGAAAACAATTACATATTAAAATAGTCATTTAAAATTAAATTTAAAAATATTTGCCACTTACAAATGGCTTATGTTTTATTTTCAAAATTATCCTCCTATTAGTTTCCTAGGGTTACTGCAACAACATACTACAAACTGGGATGCCTTAAAACAATAGAAATTTATTCTCTCACAATTCTGAGGGCTAAAAGTCAGAAATCAAGGTTTTCGCAGAGCCATGCTCCTTTTGAAGCTTCCAAGAGGGGCTCCTTCCTTGCCTCGGCTATCTTCTGGTAGCCCCAAGCATTCCTTGGTTTGTGGGCAGCACAACTCCAATCTCTGCCTCTGGACTACATAACATCCTTTCTCTATGTGTTTCTATTTTCTCCTGTCATAAGGACTCCTATCATGTTAAGAGTTCACCCTACTCCAGTGTGACCTCGTCTTAACTAATTACATCTGCAAAGAACCTACTTGATAGCTAATTATTCAGAATTTGGATTTGAAAATGGAAATTAAAGTATATAATTTGGCAAATAACATCACATTCTAAGGTACTGGAAATTACAAACATATGTTTTTTAGTGGGGACACACAATTCAACCCTGTAACTATTTTGTTATATTAGATACTGGTTCTCTTACAAGGCTTAAGGAAATGATCAACCTAAAATGGATGTGGATGTTTCTAATTTTTTAAAAGAACAAGAATTAGTCTAAATTGCTAAATCTATTTCACACTGGCTCACCAATTCATTTTTTATTACATTGAAATTGTTTGGATGTGATTTTAGTGCACTGATAAAATTGAATACATTTTATAGTCTGTGTTATTAGTGTATAGTATATGTTCAGTAAATGAATTTAGGTACTGATGATATGGGCCAAATTCTACACTTTATTTCCTATTCTCAAATCCCAATTCTGTAAGTGTCATTTCTCTTACATAAGTAATTAAAGTGATAGGCATGTTTTTAATGTTGTCCAACCTGCTCCATGAACTTGATGATATACTAAATACTGTAAAAATTACATGTGTGTATGTGGTTGAGTTGAATACTTTGTGCAACAAGGCAGGATATGAGTGAATAAATAAAATACATGTACATGTTGAAGAGTAAACTTTCTTAATTTAAGCAATACATGAGTTATGATAGATTTCTATTAGAGAAAACTAGACCAAGATGTGACTTTTAAAATTGGCTATAGATTCTACTGTTTTGGAAACTCACACATATAGCAATCCAACTGAATTAAGAATTTGCCTGTGCAGAAATACTCTAAATAGTCACCAACTGAACGGTTTATAGAGAGTTTCACAGAAAGAAAAATCCGTTCATTTTTCTTATCTCATCCAGGGCATTTTGTATTACATTGGGAATATAGATTCAATATTTAAATTGTATAATTTTCTACTAAGTTATAAAATACATTTTTATTTAACCTGCCACAAATAATTTTTGGAGTGTGATAGTCTTTAGATAAATAAATAGGCTTTCTGCTATGCCCAGCATAGTTCCCGGGATCATATGGCATGGTAAGAACCCTAGTACCCAGACTTCCTAGGCATATTATGCAACCGTTTCTTTCTGAGCTCTTGCCATTTGCCAAGGGTACTGTCATAGAGTGGTAAGTGGTCAGGATGAAACATATATTCAGTTTTACCTGATATAATCTGGTGAACACCTGTTGTGTTTATTTGTGTAGTATTTGTCCTGAATTGTTTATTTTATCGTAAGGTGTGGGGACCAGATGTCAGGTTGGTGTTCCCTGGTCCTTGGTTCCCAGTACTGAAGAATGGTTACTGGTGCTGAGTCGGAGCAAATGAGCAGACCAAGCAGATGCAAGTGGGCAAAGTGCCAAAGTTTACTTAAGCAAGCATAGTACATTCTGTAGAAGGAATGTGTCTATCTCTGTGAGTGGAGGAGACGACCCTGGGTTTAACAAGATTTCTCCCCTTTATGCCGATTCTCTAATTTTATGTTAAGTGAGGGGGGTGGATTATTCATGGGTTTTCTTGGAAAAGAGTGGAAAATTTCTGGAATGGCGAGTCCTCCCCTTTTCTATCCTTGTAAGGCAATTTCCGGGATTGCCATGGCATTTGTAAACTGTCATGGTGTGGGTCAGTGTGATTTTTCACTATGTTAATGAGGGTAGTTCATTTAAGGACACTGTTACCTCAACTGTGTGCATGCTCAAAAGACCGTCTTTTGTAGTCTTGTTCATATCTCCACTTTGTGGCCTCTCTACTTCTTTCTGGTTGGTTAGTCCTTGGAGACCCCCTATTGTAAACCAAACATCTGTTTAGTCTTTGGACTTTAGTCTTTAGCCCCTTTGACAGGTCATCCGTTCCCTCTTGGAAACCCCTTCTGGTCAGTTTGCTCCTCCCATTGTAGAGAAAGCATCTCCTAGTGCCATCTGCTCTTCTTCCTCCTTCCTTATCCCTACCTAGCAGTATAAGTTACAAATAAATGCATGAAAATAAACCAGAATGGGTTTGGTAGATTTTAATTTTATACTTTCAGCTTCTTCCACAGTCTTGACAGCTTGTACGTGATGCTCATATACAGTAATCAAGGTTCTCTTTTAACATGTGGGTAAATTAAAAGAAGATGATTGATAATAACTCATTACACTTTTCTGATTCATCCCAGACATGGCATATTGTCTCTTTCAAGGAGGATATGCCAGGATTTTGCCAATGCTAAAACAAAACGCACTTAGATGTGGTGGTCTTTGGTCAGTTAACTCCTTTGACCATGGATAGTGATAGGAAAAGAATTCCACATCACTGCAGTTTCGGTAAATAGTCTTAGAATTTTTTTTTTTTTCCTCACGAAAGTATCAGAATGCCACATAGAAACTGATGTACATACTAAATTAACTTTGAATTTCAGCATGAATATATTTTGAAAAGTGTTTTTTTCCCCATTAACAGAAAAGGCACATTTTTAAAGGTAAAAACTCACAGCATGACTGTCTTGGTTATGCCTAATTTTGTCAGCAAGTTTCAATCACCTAACAAAAAATTGAGAAAGAAACAAAGGAACTATATAAAATGGCATACAATGACATATCAGCAGAATGTGAAACAATCAGACAGAATGAGGGACCCCCAAGAGAGAAGAAAGCTATTTGGCTGCTTGACTAATTATATACACTAATAGATTTCCATTGGGCCTTCTGGTTTTTAAGAGTTCATTTAATTGCTGGATCAAATTAGATGTATTTCCAGGCTCTTCTCATGGTCAAGGCATATATGCAGAAATAGAGCAAAATCAGGAATTAGAAAACTTGAGTTTAGACTCTTCTACTTTCCAGTTTTCTTTGAATATTCTGAGTCTCATTTTCATTACCAATAAAATGGAAATAATAATAATTTAACCCAAAAATTGTTCTGAGGATAACTCAAGTATGATTATTAATCTGACTTGACTTGAGCTGTATCTTTACAGTGATACTGGCTTTTAATTTACTCTCCTAACATGTAAATAAGTTTCTTTTCCTTATGGATCACATAAAACTATTTCTTTTCCTTTGAAAAATGCAAAGATCTTCTCTTGCTGATTTTTTAACCTAATGCATAGAAAAAGTTCTGTTTCATAGATGATGCTTAATAGATACAATTCTATTAAAAATGAATAAAGTTCACTGCCTGGGGATTCTGAAGCAGTAAACATACTGTGTTTCACTTCTGCAACCAAACTTTGTCAAGAGTCACCATTACGTGAAAACTTTCAAACTAACCTCATTTCAGTCCCATTATCTAAATCATCCTAGCAATTTAGCAGTGATGTGAATAAACGGTGTTTAATTATGATTTATATAAAGATGCTAACTTGAATTTATATAAAGATGGTAGCATGAATTTATTCGTATTTGCTTTCTCCACTAGTAGGAAATTTATCCAAGGCAGGACCATGTCTTCTATTGTCATTTTTTGTGATGTGACTAACACTTAAATCTCAATATATTTTGAAAGATTGATAATCAGAAGGAATCTGTTTGAGACATCTCTTTGCAAATAGCATGGAATGATTGAATAATTTGCCTCATATAGTGTATAAGGCCACTGGATATCACTGCACAAACTTGAATTGGGGTGGATAACAAGGTGATAAATATAACAATACACAAATGAAGAAAGAACTAAATATAGGCTTATGCTTATTACAAAGTTTCACTAGCAAAGTGAAATGGATTTCGGGGACATCAATCTAAAAAGCAAATAAGTATTGTGTATTTACCTATATAAAAACTTCATGGACACTTAATTTTTCCCCCATTGTACCTATGGCCTCTATTAAAATTCTATTGTTCCAAATGGAAAAAAATATGAATTATGAATTCCTCATGCAAATTTGTAACCTAGTATGGCTAGTGAACTCATAATGAACTACATTATTGGAAGTAGCATTTTGTTATGGAACATGGTTTTTACTTGCATACTTATTCCTGTTCATTAAAACAATGAGCACATCATAATGAATAAAACATTTGTATGCCATTTATTACATCCACTACTAAGGTGTCAATACTGACCATAAATTGAATTCATGCTCTCCCACATTTATGCCAAAATCTACTGAATAGACATGAAAATTACTGAAAAAAACTAAAGGTTAAGTTTCTTAGAGACTATCAACATCTGTATATCTTTCAGAAACCTAAACACTATTCATTTTATAAGGTACAGAACATGAACAGATGGAATATGACCTTTTGTGGCATATGGATAAAATAAATCTAATTTACTTTGTGCTAAATATCATTCTGTAATTATAAAAATGCACTATTTTAAAGAATGAAAATAACTAGAAAGGATTTGTAAAGGTATAGGGAATTCTGTTGCCTTGAAGTCATAGATTTGTATAGAATAATAAGCACAAATACTAATATGTATGGTAATATCTCACTGACCTGATGCCATCAGGGACTAAGTAATTATCCATTAATAATTTTTCAAGTCCTGAATCTTATCACTTTAAACACCAACATTTCAAAATGTTAACTATATTTGGGAATTCCTTCTAACATGTGTCATAAGCTTTTCAGCCTAGAAAAAAAGACTATTACATTTTACACTACATAAAATTAAAAACAAGAAAATGAGTAATTTAAAATTTTTGATAAATGAGAGTTTTTAATTAATGCAAAAATATATAAAAATATAAATATTACATTAAGAATAAATGAAGAATAATACAAAATTATGATTGTTAACATGGGAACTAAGTGGAATTAAGATGATCAATATTCATAGAATTCTTCTTACTAGGTTTGGTTAGAAAATATTAGCTAATTACATAATGAAATTAGCATGGTCAAAAGGAATACCCACCTATTTCTATTATACATTCATTTTAATGTTAATTATCTCCACTGATTTTACTCACTTGTAGTATGTAATGGAAAAATGGAGGTTGAGGGAAAAATTGGTATGAATAGCAGTGTTGGAAGACGAAGAATGGCAAGTAGCAATAGCAGATGCTATTTCAAGTCTCTCAAATAGATTTGAGAGATTACCCTCATAAGTAATCAGTAATTACTTCACAAAAGTTAATCTATAGTTCAAATCATCATCACCATCATCATCATCATGAACACTTAAAAGAGGAGGTAATTCATGTTAAGTGCCAATTAAGTGCACAAGAGGGTTTCTAGAAAAGCTTTTTGAATTAGGTAAGATTTAATTTGGCCCATAAGAAAGAAAAGTCTTAGAGAAATGGAAAAAGAGGCAGGCAGTATTCTTTCCTGCAAGAGGAGGAGGAAGAGACTCGGCAGACCCACGAGGAGGTCAGCTACTCCTCCCCACAGAGCCACGTCCCTAAGATAGGGGCTGCCACAGAGGATAAGAAAATTGATAGGAAATAGTGAGAGTAAAAGAATACACAGAGACTAAAGTATAGTTTATAGTTTTATATAAAAATATCAGAATAATCACAGTGGAATACTTAGGCGACTAGACCATATCTCTGTGAACGGTCTAGCCATATGATTAGATTCACATAGTTTTTTATAATCACAGATCTTAATTACTAATTGTCAGGGTAATACATTTGCATATCAGGGAATGCAGTTGCTAGGGGAACAGGATTACATAGGTAGTGGGTTAGGGTTAAAAGTCCTCTCAAAGGGATACTAACAAGTCTTTAGGTGAATAAACAGGTACAAAGTCTTTCAAGAGCTAACTTCTAAGTTCTAAGAGGTAGTCATCAATTAACAGAAGTATAAAAAAAGAGGTATAGTGACTATATTTCTTTGATGTAGTCATTGTGGACTTAAAGGTAAACAGATGGTCAGTCAGGAGAGAACAGGAAGCCTGAATTTCT
>CAUYRT010049555.1:0-12464 GCA_963574885.1 Lepilemur ruficaudatus
TTCCTTGTTCTGGCATGGAAAGAATTTCAAGGCCGGGTGAGGTGGCTCAAGCCTGTAATCCTAGCACTCTGGGAGGCCAAGGCGGGTGGATCGCTCAAGGTCAGGAGTTCGAAACCAGCCTGAGCAAGTGCGAGAACCCCATCTCTACTAAAAAATAGAAAGAAATTAATTGGCCAACTAAAAATATATAGAAAAAATTAGCCGGGCATGGTGGCACATGCCTGTAGTCCCAGCTACTTGGGAGGCTGAGGCAGAAGGATTGCTTGAGCCCAGGAGTCTGAGGTTGCTGTGAGCTAGGCTGACGCCATGGCACTCAGTCTAGCCCAGGCAACAGAGCGAGACTCTGTCTCAAAAAAAAAAAAAAAAAAAAAAACTCACAATCTATTAGGGTTTGCTCCAGGAATGCAAGAATGTTTTAATTCATCCATGTATTCATTCAACATTTTTTTTGAAATATCAAATAATGGAATGTATTACATTATTAGTATTAAAGAAAAAAAACTATATGATTACCTGGATAGATGTGAAAAGATAGTCAATGAACATCCAACATCCATTTCTGATAAAACATGTACACACACACATGCATATAAAAATTTAAAAACAGATAAAGGAGATTTGCCTATTTTGATAAAGAAATTTTGTCCAGAAAATAACATACATACATAAATACAGATAACTCTAGTGTTTGCACATTACATCAGAGAAAGGTAAATATGACCAATACTATATTATTATTCATATTAGTACATTATCTATATCATGATATATATATTATATATCATTTTTCTGACTACAGTAAGACAGGTATAAATAGTATAAGGGAAGAGACAGGTGATAATTATTTGCAACATGATTATACCTCAAAAGTAATTAGAACTAACAACAGAGTTTAGGAAGATACTCAAATAAAATATAAATAATTATCAAACACTTGTGTATATACCAGCTTGCCAGCAATAGTTTAGAGATTCTTAGATATTTTACAAAGTTCCAACAATACTTTTTATGCTGCTATAAATGAGATCTTTTTGAAATTATATTTTCTAAGACTTTCACAAAAAACTTTATTGAAAAACGTAAAGAACTTAAATAAATGGATTTACATATTGCATTTCTACTTAGAAAGAGTCAATCCTATATAAATTCCATTTCTTTCCAGATTAATTTATATATTTAACACAATTCTAATAAAAGTCCTGTGATGGTGGATTTTATGTGGCAACTTGACTGGGCTAAGGGATGCCTAGATAGCTATTCAAACATTATCTACAGGTGTGTCTATGACGGTGTTTCAGGTGAAGAGATTAACATACAAATCCATAGACTAAATTAAGAAGATCCACCTTCACCGACATGGGTGGCCATCATCCAATCCTTTGAGAGCCTGAATAGAACAAAAAGGCAGAGAAAGGGTGCATTCCCTCTCTCTGTTTGAGCTAGGACATCCATGTTCTCCTGTCCTTGGATATTGGTGTTCGTGGTTCTCAGGCCTTCGAACTCAGACTCAATCACACCACTGGCTTTCCTGGTTCTCCAGCTTGCAGATAGCAGACCGTGGGACTTCACGGCCTCCATAATCAACTGAGCCAATTCGCATATAAATTTCCTCTTATCTCTCTCTCTCTCTCTAGAGAGAGAGAGATATATCTCCTATTGGTTCTGTTTCTCTGGAGAAACCTGACTAATACAAGTCCTAATAGCTTTTGTTTCTTTCTTTCTTTTTAATTAGTAGAGGAAACATATATTGATTCTACCTTTCCCTTGGAAAAATAAATACATGAGAAGATCAATGAGTGTGGAAACCCACCCTCCTAGATATCCAAATTTGCTTTCAAGCTACTGTACATAATTAAAACACTTTAGATTTTGACATAAGTATAGAAAAGGAAATCAATAAGACAGAACATAGAATCTAGATTAAAATACATATATGTGTAATTTGCTTTTAGTATAAAACACAAAGATGGAATTTTAAAGTAATTGGAATATTTCAATCTGTAGCCACATGAAATGTTTCATATTTCAATATGTAGCATAGAGACAATTGGCTGCCAAATTGGGAAGAAATAAGTTAAATCCATTTGTGGAAATTTATTTTTGTATAGGATGAAAGATATAGTACCCATAGGTTCTTTTTCTTTTTACATTTAAAAATATTAGAAGAAAATATAGAATAGTTCTATATTCCTGAGGTGAAGAAAGCTTTTCCAGGCATGCCACAAAACTGAAAGCAGTGCAGAAGATTAACTTTGTGACTTCTGCTTTTACAAAAGCATGTAACACTTTAAATCAAATCTTTCAATATGCAAGACTAATGAAAACATATTATAAAATATTTTCAGCATACATCAGAAAAGGTTAATATTTGTAAAATATAAAGTTTTTTAAATTTCTCAGTTAGAAAACATTAACAAAAGAAAAATGGACAAAAACTAAACAATCAATTAGCAAATAAAATACAATGACCGTTACTATCTGAAAAGACGCTGCCCAAATACAATAACAATCAAAGATACAAATTTTAAAAAGCAAGGTTTATTTTAACCTATTAAAGTAATAAGAATAGCATTACTCAGTAATAAAGGTGTGGCAAGATAGGTATTCTGATACTAGTTGGTAGCAATATAAATTCTTGCAATATTTCTGGAAGATAATTTGTTCACAATATGAAAATTTTGCTGTGCATGTGCTTTGAGCTAATATTTCTAATTCTATTTATTTATCCCAAAGAAATTATAGGACAGAGGTATAAAGATGTGCTATATAAAGATGCTTATTATAGCATTGATCATAATAAAAAATGAATGGAAATAACCTAATGTCTATCCACGGAGAATTAAGAAATAAGTTGTGGGCCATTCTCACTGTTAAAAACTGTATAGATTTTTTTTAAAGATGAGGTAGTTCCTATTGACATGGAAAATGTCCTAACACCTTAAAATAAAATAAAAATGAAAGTTGCAGAACACTATATAGAGTACGATCCCATTTATGGTTTAGAAATATATGGATATATGTAAGCATAAAATACAGAAGAATGTATGTCAAACCATTAATTCATCTGTTAGAGAGATTTAGTATTAGAAAATTACTTACTCTTTCTATTCTATTGCTTTAACTTTTACAATTAAAATATACTAGATTTTTTTAAAAGGGGGAACGTCAGGAAAATTAAGTATTTGTCACAATATTCCTTTGGTTTTATACATCAATAGCTGAGCTTTTTACTGGATTTGCTAATCTCGTCCTGCATTGTGACATTTGCAAGAACCAAGCAGAGACTGTGTTGTTACTAGTGAAAATGGAAGAGGTCAGCCCCATTATCGGAATTTCTCATGTTGTCTATATCATCAACAACCACAGAATCACCCTCCAGCTGTGTCACATCCTGTCTCCTCAAGAGCCTGCATGCAATGAAACCACTAACTACAGCCATAAACAGCCAGCCTTATCTGAAACTATGTGAAGGGCCTTGGACCTGCTGAGCCCTGGGATGCATGTCACTGAACACCGGGGAGACGCTCTGAAATAGGGCACTAGCAGTGGGGGCACAGACCATCAATGGACCACACCACTGTGGGCATGCCTGGCTAAGTGCCAAGAAACACAAAGACAACAAAGCCAGCTGGCCAGAATCCAACATTGGGGCCAGCAATCCACACATTACTTTGGGGTTGCAGAGCCAAAAGTTCCTCAGTGATAGCCACAAAACCAACAGCCCAGCCAGAGGATGGATGTCCTGCCTTTCCTCTGTCTTATTTCAGGGTCCTTTCTGGAGCCCATTAGGGGACAGCGGTGTGAGTTTTCAGTTCAGAACCAGGTGGAGACATGAAGTCGGGGCTGAGCAGAGGTTTCATAGAGAAGTGGCATCGTGTCAGTTCCTCTTATCAGTTCCCAGTGCTCTTACGAGAGGGGATGCAGCTGGCCTCAGACAGAAAGGACATGTGGCCACGACCCATCCCTGGATGTGGAAAGAGAACTGAGATAGAACATGTGAGAGCTGCCTGACCCAGCCTTCTCCGTCGCTGTGAGAACCTGACTTCTTGACAAAGAGTGGGAAGGTGCATTCAACCAGCACCTGCTGTTCTCGTCTCTGCCTTGGAACTCTTGTGTTTCCTCGGACCTTCTGCCTCTTAGTTGAGAGATGAATGTCCAAGTGATGAGTGGCAAATTCCTGTTGACTTTTTCCAAATGGCAAGCTGCCGCTGCCAAACCTTGTTTATTATGTCCGGTTCAGGTAAGCTGGTCCAGCTGACTGGGGGTGCTGAGTCCTAGCTTCCATGAAGGTCAAACTCCTGAAATCTCAGTGGCTTAACAGAGCAATGGTTCCCATAAAGTCTCATATGGGTTTGGAGGCCTTCCTTTGTCCTGTAGCTTTGCCATAAGGTCTGCCTGGTATCCAAGGTCTCTGGCATAGGACATGTGAATGAGAGAGGAGGAACACCAATTCAAACTCGCTGACCTGAAAGATGCAGGTACTCCACTTCCACTCACAAGCCAATGGGAGGCTGGTCACATGATTCCAACATAAATGCAGAGTAAGCTGGGAAGTGTTAGAGGGACACATAGAATAATCACTGTGCACGCTCATAATATTGGAAAAGTTTCATGAAATTTTAGCATAGAAGAACAGGGCAGTAGAAAGAGCTCTTGAGTGGAAGTCCAGGCACAGGGGCCCAGAGCCATTTCTGTCACTGATCAGCTGGGGACCCCTCAGCTCCTCCATACCTCAATGTCCTCATCTGCAGAACATGAAATGGGGCTGCATAGCCCACAGTGTTCTTCTCAGACCAAAAAAGATACGGTTATGAGAGCTTGTGGCTTGTCAAGACAGAACACAAATGGTAGCTCAGCATTTCACCAAGGCCTTCTAGGTATGCAGTCATCTAGAAAGCCCTAATAAAGAAAGCAGTGGTATCACTTAGGAGGCTATCAAAACTTGGGGGACCAACCTTTGCTGAGCCTATGCTTTCAAAAGCTCATCAGAAAACCATAGAAGACTTTGCTGCTAAGTAAGAGCAGCAACGAATCTCTCCTCATATTATAAAAGCAGATGTGGGTACAGAGATGTCCTCCTAATTTCCTTGCCCTTACACACATGCACACACACTCTCTCAATTAACAAAAACAGAGTATCTGCTATAGGCAGGGCACTGCCTTTTCAAATAGTATTTTTGCCTTTAGGCACTAACATGAGGTTGTTCTATACTTTTAACAATTATACCTGTCTGGAGAGTCA
The DNA here is from genome assembly GCA_963574885.1 of Lepilemur ruficaudatus. NCBI lineage: Eukaryota > Metazoa > Chordata > Mammalia > Primates > Lepilemuridae > Lepilemur > Lepilemur ruficaudatus. The sequence continues at coordinate 5,243 of CAUYRT010049555.1, forward strand.
GTACAATGCACTGGTGAAGAGCTGGCCTGTGGAGCTAGATAGCCCATGCTCAAATTGCAGCTTCAGCACTGTCCAGGTTTGGGTTCCTGGGAAAGCAGGCTCTGAGTAGAGGTTTAGAGGGCAGGAGACTCAGTAGGAAGTGTTCCTGGGATCATGTGCTATGGAAAGAAGAGGACAGAAACAAAATTGGGCAGAGGGAGAAGTTGGGCTGCAATGCAGTCTCAACAAAGGCCTCAGTCAACCCCTCGGGGACTCTGAAGCTAAGATGGACCATCAGAATTATCCTAAGATGAAAAGATGGGGCTGAGCTTTTGTACCCCTGTGTCAATCAATCATTGAATGTGGGCTTCCCTGGGAAACGAGCATGGTCCTAGGCTCGGTGGCTCTCTTCAGCCAAGGCCATTCCCAAAGAGGGCTGACAGCTGTGGTGGGTCTGCCAGCCACATTCCCAGCAGCTGGAGGTATAAACCCTTCATTTTGGAAAGTGCTTCACCACATTCCTATAAATGTACTAGTTATAGGACCTTGAGCAAGTTACATGGCCTCTTTTTCTAAATTTTACCAATAAGAGAACTGAGGTTCTATATAGCAGTCTCGACTCTGTGATAATTAAATGAGCTAACATTTATTACATGCTTACTAAGTCCTGGCACTGTTCTAAGTGTTAGCTATTATGTGCTTCTCGCAAGCCCACAAGAATAGGAATGTTTACATTTGGGAATCAGCTGGGACAGAGGAGTCTTATGGAGGGGACAGAAAAGAGCGAGATGCCCCCTCAGTCACTTACCTACAGTCCCGCCCATTGGTGATTTCTCAGAGGCCCAGATTCCAGCCAACCCAGCTTGGAGGGCTCTGCATCAGTTCACTTTCATTTCTTATGTTACAACCACAAATAGCTCCAGGAAGAAACTGTTGTAATTTTACCTAAAATGTCCTTTCTCATGCTTCTGAATGTGATCAGCTCTGATATCTCTCCAATATATGCGGAAAATGTTCCATCTCTTATCAGGAAGGCTTGTAATAACTCTGTCTTCCCAAACTAGCTCCCAGATTCTCTGTACCCATCAAGGCGCTGGAGAATGTATGTCAGATCTCCTGGAAGACTCTCTAGCCCCTCTGCCTGCAGGGCTAGAAGGTACATAGCTTGGGGAAGGATACATTCCAAGTGTAGACCTACCTGGCAAAGACTCAGTGGGCATCTGCACTTGGTATAGGCCATTTGCCTAGGAACAAAATTATGATTTATGATGAAAGTCTTAGGCTAGAGAATATGGGTACTGTAGGACACAAAAGGCAAAGGTATGTTGGGGTGAGTATTCTAATCTTCCTTGTTGAAGTGAGACTGATGACTGGAAAATTAACAGTACTGTTCCTTCTGAAAGCTCAGAGCATATTCCCTGCATCTTCCTCACAGCTCTGCGAAATAGCCTCCCCTGTCCCCTCTTTAAAACACGAGGGCAATGCCTGTCTCTGACTGCCTTGCTCTTAGGAGCCTAGGGTTCCAGTCCTGCTCTGGACTAGCCCTGTCACTGCCTGGATCTGAGACTATGTTGTCACTCTAAAATGTTACCCAGCTTTCCTACTCCACAACCTAATTTGCCATCAGAGCAGGTCACATGGAAATTTGTTCTACATGGAAACTTAAAATTACGTTCCTTTCTTCTAACCTGTAAACCTTGTCTTTACCCTGCTCCAGCCCAACCACTGTCTCTCCCTCCCCTGGCCCAAACCATTTCTCCCTCATCCCCTCCTTCATTAGTTGAGAATGTTGCTTCCAACTTCCTATATGTTTCAGTAGAAGCAGAACAGTTGTTTTCAATTACATTCCAAAGCATAGGAATTTCTGAAAGCAGCTTCCTAGTTTTCAATTGACTGTGGCAGTAACAGCCTCAGAGAAGAAAACTCTTTCCAGGAAGAACGCAAACCTCACTTACTCAGAAAGCAATTTGAGTTTTCTTTTTCCATTGCATGCACACACACACACGCATGCACACATACACATTATTGGGGACTTTCCTATGCCCATCAGGAGAAGTTGCTCACCAAAGCCCTCTCTCTAGAAGCAGAGCCATGAGGGGGTGGGATGGAGGAGCTACAAGATGGACTTCTGGCTTCCAGACCTGGGAAGAAACCCAAGAAAAGCAGAAGAGGCCCAGGTCTTTCACTACTGCAGAGTGTGTGAAATGCAGGCCCAAGTGGGTCCCTCACAGTTTGCAAAACTCTAAGCTGCTCCTTCATCTGTAACATAAGAAGAAACTTGGGACAGCTTAGAGTGGGGAAAAAAGGGGACGGTGGCAGTGTGATAAAGGGGAAAGAACACGGTGGTTCAAGCCAGGCAAGTGGGCTTCCAGGCTGGCTGATCCACAAACCTGCTGTCCGTCTTGTGCTGGACCCCTTCCAGTGCACCTCCAGATCCACTGTCCCCCTCCAGACTGCTGTCTGCCCTGGGAAGCTGCTCTCTGTAGATTGAATCAAGAGCAAGTGGGCCCTACGGCTTTTGGTGGGTTCAGGCAATGGAAGCCACAGGCAGGAGATGAGAAGGCGGCAGGAGGGTGACATGGGAGTATTTGCTTCCCCAGCTCCCTCCCTTCCACTCTCTAAGTTTGGCTGCCTCTGTTTGGCTCTGCCTCTGGCCACAGATCCCATCAGGTGGCTCTGGCCATACAGTCACTCTCTCCAAGTTCCAGGAGCCAATCCTTCCTTTTATCCTTTCCGAGCGAGGGGTAATAATGCCTGCTGGCCATTGCTAGTCCTGGTGTTCAAGATTGCGTTTTTCAGGGTTGTGATAGCCACCGCGGTGGAAAAATTGGTGGGAATCCAAATAGAGTGTGTAGTTAGATGTTAGTGTTGTAACAATGGTAGTTTCTTAGTCTCTTAAGAGAGAGGGCTTTGCTGAGCAACAACTCCTAATGGGCACAGGAAAGCCCCCAATAATTAGTTTCTTAGTTTCACAGTTGCATAAGATGTTAACGTTAGAGGAAGCTGGGTGAGGGTAGGTACATGAGAACTCTGTGTACTATCTTTGCAACATTTTTGTAAATCTAAATTTTTCTTTTTTTTAAATGGCTACTGAGAAGTTCATTGAGTGTCCAGGAGCACTGGAGAATTAGTCTTGATGGCTACAGAGCCAGGAACTATTGCTAAATTCACACCGCAGAACTGGTCCAATAAAGTTCTCCATGGCCACCACAGGGCACAGACATTGCAGGCTTCACTACCACCAACACTGGGCACCATTCTCTGCCACTGTTGCCTCTGGACAAGCTACTGGATGTAGCTTTCTGCTACTGCCACCAGTCACCAGAACAGACTGTGGACAGCCCCTGCTTCTTCCCACCACTGGCTTCTGAGTCAGGCAACATGTTTGCACATGAGCTGCAGGGAGGCTAGAATACGAGTACCTGGTATTTCAGTTTCTACCCCTGGATGTTGGTTGTATCTCATGAAGAAGGACATTTCTAAGATGTGGGAAGGTATATCAAATGCTCAGTGGCCAACAAAAAGGACAAATGTCCACTCTGGTGATTGAGATCACAGCTAACAGGAATGGTCAGATAGGGCCCTTTGGGGGAAGTAGAATGTACATAAAGCATTATTTTAGTAAAAGCAAATTTGAAATGAAGCTCAGTAGCATCTAGCACTCAGCCTGTAGGAGAGGTAAGATTCCAATAGAGAAATGCATCGTTCTCATGTGAACATTATGCTGAACAAGCAGGGCAGAGAGTCAGCAGAAAACAACTTAATTCTGTCTCCCACTGCCCTTTCAGACAGCTCTGCGGGGCCAACCTACTGTTTTCATCAGGGACAGCGAAAGTCCTCAAGAATTTTCTGGTCACTGTTGGATTAATACATATGGTTCTAGGGTCACATTAAGTCCTAAATTACAGCTTCAGATTAGCATTAAAACATCCAACCTGATGTAATAGTCAAAATTTCAAATTTGCTTTTTAAGTTGAGGCTTCTCCCCCTGCTATAATTTGGGCCTGAAGACAAGGAAGGAAAGAGGCTCTCTTCCCTCAGACTTGACCTTCCTCCTTTGGTTAAACAGTTTCAACCCCTTCAGGGTGGAAGCACAGCGAGGCTGAGCAGGTCAGGGGCGCAGAAGTTTCTCCTTAACTGGTACTGCCATAGGTTTAGAATTTGTGATCTCTGTTTTTGCAGATGTTTAAAGCTGACTTTCTTATGAGCTCTAACATAGCTCTTCAGAGATTTTGGCGATTTCTCATCTGCAGTTACCTTCGCAGGGCAAGTGCAACTCTTCACTTCACTCTGGTCACTTCTTTTGTACGTATCCCCTAGAAATCCAGCTGTCCCTAGCTTCTCTCTGCTTAGGTCTTAGGTCTCTATCCCCCTCTAGACCACCCTTTTGGGCAAGACCTAAGATGACCCCATGCCAGCTTGCCCTCTGGATTCACATCTGGCTTAAAGGAAGCATCCATGTATTCACTCACTGGCCTGCCAGACCCCAGAAGAGTTGGCCTCCTGTCATGAGTACTTCTTCATTATACCACCATGAAGCAACTAGTCAGTCTGTCTATCACCCTTTAGATTATTATGTGGTCCTCAGATGCAGGGGACATATGTTAAGCTCTCCATGTAGACTCCTTGAAGCCCCTTTTCCTAAGCTTAAGCTAAAGTGTAAGCATTACCATCCCTTCCCTTGAGGGCAGAGGATGGGTAGTACTCAGGCAAAAGAACAATTAATTCTCTCTAAAATTCTTCTTTACCAGTTTCTAATTCCTGACTTTTTTCAACCCAACATGTGGATGAGGGTTTTAAGAGTCATCTAGCTTATTTTCTATCTCTTCTTTTGGAAATATTGCATCATGGTGAAGCCTTTTACTTTGAACTGTGATATCTATTGTCTTGCTGTTTCAGCTGAATCTTCCATATTAACATCCTGGGATGCTTGGATATTCTATCCTCAAAGCAAGCAAAGCCTATATGTTCCCTCCTGGTTCCCCCAACTTGCTAGAACAAATGAACTTCCAACTCTCATGTAGGGTGGGCTGTGGTTGGGGCAACAGCTGACACAGCCACCTGCGTATGGCCAACTCCTCTAGCAGGTCTACTGAAACGCCAGCTACCTTTCCAAATGTGATCTGTGCACTAAACCAAGACAAAATATCTCAGCTTCCTGTTTATAGATCCAAACACTTTAAATGGCCAAATCCATTCTATTTCTGTCCCACAATAAAGCCAACTTTCTGAGATCAAGTCTTTGATGTCCATTCAACACACATTCTTCTGCTTGAGCTTATGCCCGTGAAGTGAGATGTTTATAGCAAGAGTGCTAATATAGTGGGAAAACCCTCAAAAATACTAGCAAACCAAATATAGTAATATATAAAAAGGTCATACACCATGACCAAGTTGGATTGGTTGGTTTAATATCCAAAAATCAATTAATGTAATGTATCAACAGAATAAAGGACAAAAAACACATCATGTCAATAGATGCAGAAAAAGCATTTGACCAAACTCAACACCCATTATGATAAAAAAAAAAAACACTCAACAAACTAGGAATGGAAGAGGACTATCTCAATCTGATAAAAAGACATCTACAAAAAACCTACAGCTAGTAATATACTTAGTGGTGAGAGAAAGAAATCTTTCTAAGATGAACAAGACAAGGATGTCCATGATCACCACTTCTACTCAACACTGTACTGAGGGTTCTAGCCAACATAATTAGGCAATAAAAATGAAATAAAGTGCACCCAGATTAGAAAAGAAGAAATGAAAGCATCTTTATTTGCTGGGGACATGATCTTGTATATACAAAATTCTAAGGAATCCACTAGGCAACAATTAAAACTAATAAAATAATTCAAGAAAGTGGGCAGGTTACAAGATTGATATACAGGTTGAGTATCCCTTATCCAAAATGCTCAGGACCAGAAGTGTTTTGGATTTCAGATTTGTTCAGATTTTGGAATATTTGCATATACATACCAGCCGAGCATCCCTAATCTGAAAATCTGAAATGCTCCGATGAGCATTTCCTTTGAACATGACCTTTGAGCACTGATGGTCAAAAAGTTTTGAATTTTGAAGCATTTCAGATTAGGGATGCTCAACGTGTATAAAAATCAGTTGTATTCTGTAAACTATAAATAAGCTAAAATTAAATTAAGAAAACAATTCCAATTGCTTCTCAGACTTTTGGCTAAGATCAAGTGTAAAACAATTCCATTTACAATAGTGTCAAAAAGAATAAAACACTTGGGAATAAATTTAACCAAGGAAGTGCAACATTTGTACATTGAAAATGACAAAACATAGTTGAAAGGAAAGAAAGACCTAAGTAAATGGAAAGACAGTTTATGTTCTTGGAAGAGAACATTTAATATTGTTAAATCCCCAAATGTATCTACAGATTCAATGCAATCTGAAACAAAATCTCCACTGTCTTCTTTGCGGAAATTGACAAGCTGATTCTAAAGTTCATATGGAAATTAAAGAAACTCAGAATAGCCAAAAATAATATTAAAAATGAAGAACAAAGTTGGAGAATTCACACTTCCTGATTTCAAAACTTACAGTATTCAAGACAGGATGGTACTGGCATAAGACGTAGATACCAATGGAATAGAACTGAGAGAATAGAAATAATCCCTCACATTAATGATGAATTACTTTTTTGACAAGGTCATAAAGACAATTAAATGGGAAAAGAATATTTTTTCTAACAAGTGGTGCTGAGACAACAAGATATCCATATGCAATAAAATGAAATTGTACCTCTACCTCACACTATATATACTATATATAAAAATCAACTAAGAATGGATTGAAGATCTAATTGTAAAAGATAAAATTATAAAACTGTTAGAAGAAATCATGAGCATAAATTTTCAATCAAAATGACTTTTGATTAGTAAATAGTTTCTTACATACAGCACCAAAAGTACAAGCAACAAAAATAGATAAGTTAAACATTATTAAAATTGAAAAACCTCTGTGCTTCCCCAAATGTTTATGGCAGCACAATCCACTATTGCTAGGTCGTGGAAACAACCTAAGTGCCCATCAAGGCATGAGTGGATCATTAAAATTTGGTATATGTTTACAATGGAATATTACTCAATTTTAAGAAATGACAGTGAGCTAGCACCGCTTATATTATCCTGGATTAAGCTTGAACCCATGATTTGAAGTGAGGTGACACAAGACCCCAAGAATGAGCCCCACATATACTTACCATCAAACTGGTACT
>CAUYRT010049557.1:0-11796 GCA_963574885.1 Lepilemur ruficaudatus
CTGCCCTAGGTGGGGCCTGCGTGGCCTGTGTGTGGCCTTACCTTAGTGCCGTGTTCTGAGATGTGGTGCCTTTTCCCCCAGCGTCAGACATGTCCCCCACTTCCCAGGGTTCCCCATTGCACCGGGGCCCCACCACATACCTGCAATCCAGAAATGGGGCCACCTTGAGCTCCCCTCCCCACCAGTCTCGAGGCTGTGAGGGCCCAGGAAGGAGCAGGAGCCACGTCTGCCCTGGCTTCTCTCGCCCCATCCCTGGGTTTGGCTGCGCTGGAGCTCCCGGCGCAGGGTCTCCAGCCCGGGCAGTCTGCCACACGTCCCTGGGTTTGGCTGCCGCTCCCCACCTTCCCAACAGGCAGTGCCTCCGCCCCCCAGTCCCACCTGTGGATGCCAGGGTGAGTGGCCTGTGTGCTTGCCTGACCTCTGCACCCTGCTCCTCCCGGGGACCCCGTGCTTCCCATACCTGTTCACCCTGCTGACTCGCAGGGGCTGCCCACCTTTGCCAGGGTCGAGGGGGAGCGGCACCTGCAAGGTTCCCCGCCCCTGGCCATGGAGCTGCCTGCTCCCCCCGGCCCAGGAAGGCAGCACTGCCGGGCCCGCTGCACAGCCCCCAGACGTGCCCCCAGGAGCACCTGTGCCTGCCGTGCTGGGCCCTGGGACGCTGGCCTGCAGACCGGACATCGGTGGCTCTCTGGGGTTTAGAGGCTAGAGGGAGATCAGATGATCAACATACATAATTCAGCTCCACGTGTCTGGGGCGATGAGAGCCGTGGGGTAAACAGTCTCGTGGCCGTGCCCAGGCAGGGCTGGTGGTGGGTGCCAGAGCTGCCGGAGTCAGGGACCCTGCACGAAAGTGAGATCTTCGGTAATGCTGAAGGCAGTGAGGGAAGGAATCAAGTGGGGGTCTGGGAGAGCGTTCCAGAAGTCAGTGGAATAGCCGGCGCAAGGGCCTGGAAGGGTCTGCTCACATTGTCATGTTGCTGCCTGGAGAGTCAGGGGCGTGGACAGAGGTTTGGGGGTTGCCAGACCTTGGCCCGTGCTGGGCCGTGGCTCTTGGGTGGGTCACAGTGGGCCCTTTATGTCCTATGAGCAGGCCTGGCTGCTGTCCCTCCGCCACCCCCGCCCAGGTACATTGGGATGTCCAATTGAGCCACGGACACACGTGGAGACCACAGTCCTTGCTTCTTGGCCACCACAGGCATTCCAACGTGGTGATTCTGACGACGTCCAACATCACTGAGAAGATCGACGTGGCTTTCGTGGACAGGGCTGACATCAAGCAGTACATCGGGCCGCCCTCCGTGGCTGCCATCTTCAAAATCTACCTCTCGTGCTTGGAAGAGCTGATGAAGGTCAGATTTCTCGTTACCTGAGGCGGCTTAGGCTGAGCCAGTCCTAGCATGGACTAAGGTGTTTCCACGTCGGCGTCCATCGTGTTTTTAAACTGAAGTTGCAGTTTCGTCGTATCTGACAGGTTGAGCTAGTGGTGCAGTTACGGCCACTGATCCAATATTTGTGCTCTTTCGGCACAACGTGGTCACCGTTTTTCGTTATTTGAGGTGCTGACGTACAGGAAGTTGGTGAGCTGGGCAGATGACCTGCCCCTCTGGGCTGGGCGTCCTCGCCGGGAAGAGCAAGAACAAGCTGACTTGGTTCACGGGGGGTCACGCCGACTGCAGGGGGTCGGGGGGCTGTCATCTGATTGAAGTGACCATGTCTCTACTTCATGTGTTGTGGTGACAGTGGAGAGCACTGTGTCAGGGAGCACAGCTGAGGCCCACCTCGTCCCTGCGCTGCAGGTGCCGTGGAAGTGGGCGGGCAGCAGGCAGAGACCGCACGCACTCCCGCGGGAGTATCCCTGGAGCCTTGAGTTTAGGGGCCTTGGTTAGTAACCCCCCAAACCGACAGACGGGGGTTTCAACAGTGATTATTGTCCTGGAGTCGTTGCCACCAGTGGGGGGTGAATTGCCCACCCACCCTGTCACCACTGCCTGACACCACAGAGCAGTGGCCTCAGCGTCCTCAACAAGGGTGACATGGCCTCTTGGTTGGGGTCCGCTGTGAGTCCACAGAGGTGGGGCCTGTGGGTGCTCTGTGGGGTGGGAGGGCCGGGCTCTGGGGATTCCACTTGCGAATGCCGGGATCTGAAGAGAGATCTGAGCACAGCACTGCGCCAGGGAGCCCGTGTGTGACCGCACGTCCCGCAAGAAAGTCACTTGCATTGGAGGCCCCCACGTGCCCCTGACGCGGCCTCCAGCCCTCGCAGGGCGACATCCCTGTGCTTGTGCTGGGATCTGAGCTTTGGATTCTAAGTTTTAGCTCAGAGGTATGACTTCTTCTGGGAGCTGAGACTATAGGGCAAGGGTCATTTCCTAGGCAGTTTATATGAAACTAAGACTTTCAGGTGTTGCAGTGGATACGTGGTTTTGATAGCTGTCGGCACGTGACTGGGGCCCCCGCCTCATCAGGAGCCTGCAGTCGGCATTTTCACATGTGCCCACTGGACGGCCAGTTTTGCTGGAGGGTGGAGGGGGGCAGGGTCCACAGGGAACCCGCTGAGCATCACGCAACGAGTCAAGAGGGACAGTCAGAACACACTGAACAAAAACTGGGTTTCTTAATTTTACCCACAACCTTCACCAAACCTCCAAAGAACACCATTTTCTTTCTCCTCTCCTGGGTCCTCAATCAGAACCGTTCATGTTAGAATTCTGTCACAGCAGTGGTCACTGTGCCCACCTGACCTGACAGTTCAGCGAGGCCACAGGCAGAGAGTGTCTGACTTCAGACAGCCGATCTGCAGGTGAACTTGTGGGACCCCGGTGCTGGTCAGTCAGACGCTGTGTCGCACTGCTAAACAAGTCTCGTCTTAAAGTAAACACAGACAGACCAGACCGGGCCCTTCTTTGAAAGTCAGGTGAAGTCATGGCTCCAAGTCTCAGCTCTGCCCACCTGCGTTTTGACAACGATAACAGGCTGGGTTTGGCACCCCTTGGTCCCCTCCAGCCCTGGTGTGCAGTCAGGCGACGTTTTGGCCAGAACCACAGGAGAAGGCCGAGTTGCTCTTGTGCGGCTGCGCGTCAGGGCTGGTCACGTCCGGGGCTCTAAGATGAGACATGTTCACTCAGGTCTGCAAGAGTCCCGCTTGCTGACTGTGCTCGTGCTCCTGCTGCACCCTCGTGACCGTGGCACCTCTGTCCCCCCAGTGCCAGATCATATACCCGCGCCAGCAGCTGCTGACCCTCCGAGAGCTGGAGATGATCGGCTTCATTGAAAACAACGTGTCGAAGCTGAGCCTCCTCCTGAGTGACATCTCAAGGTGCAGATTGACGCACGTTTGTGCCGTAGTCACTGGGCATCCCAGGGAGGGCTCTGGGTGTGAGCTCTCGACACGCCACGGAGGTGGATGTGCGTGTGTGTGAACACAGCCCGCACACGTGCTGGAGGCCTGTGCTCCACGGCACGCTCCTGTGTTCTCAGTTGGCAGCAGGGAAAGGGCTTCTTTGCTGGAGGGAGGGTGGGAGGGAAGGTGGAATGGAGCAGAGCCTTGAAGGGTGGAATTTGGGCGCAACTGGAGCAAAATCGGGGTGCAGGAGCGATGTGCTCGGGCCGCACAGCAGATCGATTGCAGCGCAGAGACGCTGGTGCAGGAGGGGGAGCGGACGTAGTGGGGAGGGTTGCGGATTTCTGCAGTTTCAAATTTATTCTGAAGCTGAGAGGGAAGACTTGGGTTTGTTGTTGAAGAGTTTTAAGTTGGTTGATACGGGAACAGAGGAGAGCAGTGCAGAGCCTTCTGCAGTCACTGAAGCCGTGCACCGGCCTGGCTGTTTGGGGACCCTGTGCCGGCTGACTGTGTGCCCCCCATGTTGCCCTCCATGCATCACGTGAGCCCACGCCTGGTGTGCGGAGGCGGGCACTGCAGCCCCAGCACAGGGACGGCAGCCCCAGCGGGCTCACAGGTGGCGTCAGGGGTGCTACAGGGCAGGAGGACACCCCACCTGGAGCAGGAGCTGAGGCTGGATGGTACAAGCCTCACTGCAGGGTGAAGGGACACGCAGACAGGACGAGGCTGAGGGGCCGCGAGGGGTGGTGATGCCTCCGAGGCCCAGGTTGTGCCTGTGGTTCTCAGGACGTCTCTGCCAGCCTTCAGGCAGAGTTCATGACAAGGAGGAAACTTAGTCCTGAGCCGCATGACCATGTGAAACTGACACCCTGAACTGGTCGTGTTCACAGGAAGAGCGAGGGCCTCAGTGGCCGGGTCCTGAGGAAGCTGCCCTTCCTGGCTCACGCGCTGTATGTCCAGGTGAGTCCTTGTGCGTTCCCCTCCCACTGCCCTCAGGGCTCCACCCACAGGGAGTCCCACCAGGTACCACTGGGGCAGCCGCCTGTTTGATTCTGTCTGCAAGGTGACGGTTCTGGGGCAGCAGGCGGAGCTGACTGGAACCCCTGAGCGGTAGGGCCCAGGCGGTGGCCGTGCTGCATGTCTCTGCCACCTGCTGGCAAACATACCCACGTCTGCCTCCGTGGTGTTGACAGCTCCCATCCTAGGCCCTCCCTGGCCCCTGCCAAAGTCTCGTGCCCTTTGGGTCTGGGCTCAGCTGACAGCGACCTGGCGCCACAGCTCTCCATGCTGTGCTGGCCCCACCGCAGACCCACCCGTCCAGGAGGCCCCCCTGCCCCAGCAGCGGGTCTGGGCGAGGCTCTGCGTGTCGGTGGCGCAGACTCTAATGTCCAGATGAGAAAACACACGTCTTGAAACGGTTCCTTTCGATTCAGAGTCCACCTTGCTCTGGTCAGTGTCAGCCTCTGTGCTGTGACGCAGCTGACCACGGACCATGAGCCTCAGCTGCAGGGAGGTGACAGCTCAGGGCACTGGGCCCTGTCACTTCTCTGGTTATCAGCCAGGGTGTCCTGGGGTCTGCAGAGCCCCAGACATAGGGTGCGCCCTTGGAGGGGCCTCCAGGTCTGTTCCCAACAGCTTCTCTTCTCGCTTTGTTGGCGGCTGGCTCTGGCGCTCACCTGCGGTGCACGGTGTCGGGCAGCCCACCTCGTGTGCCTTTTCTGCAGTAAAGAGAGTGTCACGTCTGCGTGTCCCACCATGGGCCTGAGCAGCGCCCTGGGTGTGTGTGGCTCTGTGCTCCCTGCCCAGCCGTGTGGCTGACCCTGCCGCGCCATCTGCGCCATGCTGGGGTGTTGCTGTCAGCTGTCCCCAAGGGTGAGCACCCCAGTGATGCCCGTGTGTCCCCCAGGCCCCCACCGTCACCATAGAGGGGTTCCTCCAGGCCCTGTCTCTGGCGGTGGACAAGCAGTTTGAAGAGAGACAGAAGCTTGCGGCTTACGTCTGATCCTGGACTTCCCCACTGTGGTTTTCTGCGGGCGACCCACGGCTAGCAAGGGACGCCACCTTCCTCACAGCAGCCGCCGCCCGGGAAGGCCCCTCTGCAAAACAGGGCTCAGATCTGCATGCCAGAAGCCCAGCGGGCCAAGCTTTGTTAAAAGAAGTGTGTTATATTTACGTTATTTTAAAATGCATGTTAGGAGACAGATTATAAAAAAGATGTCACTTTTATTGTTTTTGAAGGATAATTTGGATTTTGTTTCTCTTTTGTAAAGAACTACCTAAGCGTGTTCATAACCATCCCTCCCCTAGGTGGACACAATGGTAACAAACTTTGTTTTTAAGAAAAGGAACATTAATATAGGTGTCACAGAAACAAAAGAGAAGCTGTCAGCCTAAGTAAGCGGGTGATTGTGGCATGAAAGTGCTCATGTCACTCCCCGCAGAAGGCAGCGGGTGCTTTGTGCTGGCAGCTTGTTTGATTTGATACAAAATGTTTTGGAGACTATTTGATGGGGTAGAAAACCCTATCCTACGTTACAGAAACTGAGGAAAAAAATCTAGGCAAAGTGTTCTCTTATAACAACCAGATATGGTCCGCTTTGTGGGAAGCGTGCAGGCCCCCAGCGTCCGGGTGAGACCTGCGCCGACGTCCCGGGCGACCCAGCGCGGCACTCGCATGGCTCGGTCGTTTCTGCCGTGGTTTGTTCAATGATGTTATTCACGTCTCAAAGGAGGATTCACGTTAATAGAATGTAAAATAAATGGGTCTGTACTTGTTGTAGTTTGCAGAATATTAAGGTGTGGTCTCATGTAAGAATAAATTTCATATTAGTGCTTTGTACATGAAGTCTACTTTTTGAAAAAATGGGTTAAAGATTCAATTTTTTAGGGAATTTTCTCTTGTTTTGATGCTAAATATCTCTCCCAATTTTCTTGAATTTTATTAAAAAGTATCCACAGGGTTACTTCCAGTCTGTTGTGTGCTTTGTGCCACGCGCAGTCAGGGAAAAGGGTCTTTCCGTTGAGTGAACGCGACCCTCACCCCTCCCTCCAGGAGTGAGTTTGGATCCACAGGGAGTCGAGCCCACCCTGTGCCTAGAGGAGCTGCTGGGTCAGAGGAAGCTCGGGTCTTCTGGGTTGTGCTGTTTGATTTGCTCCTTACGTAAAGTCGATCAATGAACAGACAAGTGGTGACCCTGCCGTTTCAGGTGCTCTGCCCCACCGGCCACGCTAGCGTGTTAGATGCTGGCATGTTGGAGGCTGCTGGCGTGTTGGACGCTGGCTTGGCCCGAGTGTGTGTCTGTGTGTGCGTTTAAGGTGCTTGGAGTTTGTGGGGCTTCCTGAGCCTGTAGGTTTGTAGGTTTCATCAAATTGGGAAATATTCGACCATGACTTTTCCAGTGCTCTGTGCCCGTCCTCATCCCGCTGGATCAGGTGATCAGTGAGTTACGCCACTTGGCAGCGTCACACGGTCACTGTAACTCAGCCTGTCCACCCTCAGTCCTGTCTTCGCTGCGGTGAGGACACCTTACGTTCTGGCCTCTGCGTTTTCCGGTCTTTTCCCTGCAATGCACGTGTGCTGTCAGCTCCACCCAGCGAGACATCCATTTTGCTCACTTTCCTTTCCACTTCCGGAAAGATCTTCCTTTTACTCAGTATGTTCATGTTTCCCTTACATCCTTGAGCATGATGAACGTTTCTACAAACCTTTGTGTTCTCATTTCATCATTTCTGGTTGTTTCTATTGACTGATTCTCCTTCCGGTTTACAGGTCAAGTTTGCTACTTTACTTCTCCAGTGCCGTCTTACTAGACGGCAGACGTGGTGCGCTTCATGTTGAGAGCCAGAGCGCCTCTTCCTTCCGGTGTTCAGCTCGATTCCAGCAGACAGTGTGGTCACGTGTGGATCTGAGGCCTGTTTTCTGTTGGGGGGTCTGGCGTAGCTTGTCCTCCAGAGCTAGTGGAGCCCACTCCCCCGGGGTGTCCCTGCTTGTTCTCTGTGCTCCCTGCCATCCATCCGCTCTGGCTGGCAGGTCCTCGGGGCTCCGCTCTGCGCAGGTGCGGTGGGCGCTTTGCTTCCTGCCATGCTGGCCACCCCGTCCGCACGTTCTACATCCCGGGGACTCAACCAACTTCATATTGAAGACATTTGGGGAAAAAACCAAAACAACAATAAAAAAAAATACAGTAATTATTTACATAACATGCACACTGTACTGGGTGTCACACACACTCGAGAGGGGATCTGGGGTGTGTGGAGGAATCGTGTAGGCTATGTGCAAATACCACACCTTTTACGTCGGACTGGGGTGTCCGTGGACTCTGGTGCATGCGGAGTCCTGGCCCATCGCTGGCCTGGGTTTTGTCCCACTCGTCCAGACTGGCATGGAGCCAGACCCTCGGGGGCTCTTCCTCTGTGTCACTCCCACTGTGGTGCTGCGCCCCCCGAATCCCAGCAGCCTTGTCCTTGCTGAACTCTGACCTCTGCCTCCTCTCCAGAGAGCCTGCGGGCTGTGCTCTTCCCCTCTGCGCCAGACCACAGATGACGCCCAGGCCGTGTGACCGCAGGACTCAGTCCCAGTCCTATGGCCACACCAGTGCCCACAGCAGCCTCCCTGGAGGGGCCCCTGGGCTCCCATGCTGTGGCGAGAGGTGTGCCTGGACCCCGACTTTCTGCAGAGCAAGGGCCCCATCAGCTCTTTACCGAGGGTTCCCGCTCGCCCTCCCTCCGCTCCACCTTCATCCCTCATGATCGTGGGACGGGGTCAGGGGCCCCAGGGCTCCATGCTTCCTCCTTTGTGTCTTGGGGTGGAGGGAGGATGCCATCGTACCCCTCAAATTGGAGGGACCACCCACGGTCCTGGGGAACAGAAGCCTCGGTTACCTGGGCAGCCGCCGTGGCTTGGGATGAGACCTTCCTGATTGGGTCGACCAAAGTGGGCGACCTACGGCCCCGAGGCCACGTCTGGCCTGAACCAGATCTGGGTACAGAGAGCGGCCCCAAGACGTCCGGGTAATTCCAAAACGGAGCCTGAGTCCACGCAGTTTTTGGAACACAGCCGTGCTCATCACTGGTGGCGGACTTTTGTGCAAGTGTAGCTGCTCCAGTGCTGGGACAGCTCATGGCTCCCAGGCCTGAGGCCATCTACAATCTGGCTATTTAGGGAAAAGTCACAGCAGCCAGGCCACACCAATCCCCGTAAGTGAGAGGGCTGCACCCGAGAGGGGGTGAAGAACGGGAGAAGAGCCCTCACACCTGCGTCTTGGGCCCTCCTAGGGCTCCGTGCAGGCTGCATCCTGCAGCCTCTCTGGCCAGTCCTGCTGTGGCCTGGGTGGGTGGCTGGGCTGGTGCCTCCCGCTCCACCCCGGGCCTCTGGCCACTCCCTGAGTGCCGGTTTGGACCAGGGGACCCGCCCCAGTCCCCGTAGCTCGGGCTGCACACCACCCTCCTGGCCTACAGCTGCTCACGCCACCAGGGTGGGCTCGCCTCTCCTGGGCCTGCTCTGCCCAGCTTGCCCACACAGGCCCGTCTCCTGGAGGGTTTAGCCTTGGGGGCCGGGGATACTCTGCTCTGCAGTCAAGCACCCAGCCTCACCTGCTGGGCCCTGTGCACCGTCAGAACCGTAGACATCCAGGGCAGCTGCGTCCGTGCTGTCCGGGGGTGCCCAGGGGCTGCTGCAGGCTGATGCCCAGGACCAGGCTAGAGGCTCTTGGCCATGGCCCAGCAGAGGTCCTGGGCCCGTGCCTGGGCCACCCCACTGCAGAGGGGACGGAAGACCCCGGGAGCTGATTCCAACAGAGGCGATCACTTCCGCCGTGCGAGCCAGTTCCCTCTGCCGAGGAGTTTTCTGCAAGTGCCCTCAGAGCTGGTGGTATCAGTGAGGACAGGTAAAGACACCTGGGCCAGCATCGCAGTTGACGTTGCAACGGCGTGGATGCCTGTTCTTCCAGGGCGCAGCCTCGCCACTGCGGCCCTCAGCCTCCCGCTGCGGTCAGGCCTGGCCTGCACCCTTCCTCCATGGGACACCCATCACAAGGCTCTGTGGCCTGCACAGTGGCATCCGCACCTCTCCCACTGTCCTCTGTGGTCACTGGTTGGGGTGACCAGGTCGCGTCCTCCAGTGCCGGGGACAGAGCTGCCCAGGGCACGTGGCCTCAGGATGTCCAAGCGATCGCGGAAGGAGCCACGTGGCTGCCCACGATGGGGACGGAGCAAAGCTGCACTTGGGCCACCCAGGCCCTCCTGGCCCAAGTCGGTCCCCGTACCACCGCTGTGGCTAGAACAGGTTTTTAGGGACAGGACAGCCCAGGGAGGGGCCCTCACAGACTGGCCACCCAGTGGGCACGTGGGACCTGCCTCCTTCTGACCCCCAGGGTGTCCCAGACAGGTGACCCTGGGGCCCTCACACGGCCCTGGGAGGTGGCAGGTGGCCTCCTCCCGGGCCACACACACCGTGGGGCTGCCTGGCGCTAGGCTCCGACTTCCTAACAGCCTTCAAGTCCCCCGTAAAGCAGGGGCGGGGGCAGATGCTGAGAATGTCAGCGCACAGAAGCGTGCAGTGTGACGGTGGCAGAACATGCCGCTTTGGCGCGGGGACCTGTGAGCTGCATCAGGGCGAAGTGGCGCAGCCGTACCAGGAGAGAGGCACTCGCGGCGGGAGGCCCCGTCGGAATCACTTGGCCTCTTCGGCCTCCCCACGGCAGTCGGTTACTTCTGCACAGGCGCCCTCTCCGCTCAGTCTGACTTCCTCCGTCTCACGAGTTACCCGCGATCGCAAACCTCCTGTGTCAGTCGAGTGGTAATTTGTGACTGAAAACAATTTTCTGTCACCCGAGTTACTGCTTACGACTGACGCCTTCATTTTCTGCCACCCGAGTCATCGCGTGCAGCTGGCATCCGTCCCTCCCGATCGCCTCGGTGACCGTTTAGTTATGACTAAAACATGTCTTTCTCTACCACCTTAATTGTCACTTATGGCTGGAAACCTTTTTCTGTTCCCCGAGTTATTGTGTGTGACAGAAAACCTTATATACTTATGTTTTGTCTATATATGTTATTCGTAAATAATTTTCACATGAAATTCATCATCTGAATTATGATTTGTGACGAAAACCTTTGCTTTTCTGTCACCTATCACTCATGACTGTTAAATTTCTTTATCGATCACCTGGGTTTTTATTCATGACTGAAAACCTTTTTCAGTCACCTGAGTTACTGCGTGTGACTGGAAGCTTTGTTGTTCTGTCACCTGAGTATCGCTGTGGCCAGAAACCTTCCGCCACCCTGAACTATCGCTACCGACTGGAAACCATTTTCCCTGTCACCTGAGAGACCATTATTACCCGAGACCTTCTTCCTCAGTCACCCGACTTATCATTCACTGACTGAAAACCTTTCACTGTCTACCACCTAGTTACAATTTGCGACTAAACCTTCCACTCCCCACACCTGAGTTATCACTTATGACTGAAAACTTCTTTCTCAGTTACCTCAATTATCATTTAACACTTTCTCAGTCACCCGACTTATCATTCACTGACTGAAAACCTTTCACTGTCTATCACAGTCTAGTCTAGTTACAATTGTCTGTTACAATTTACGACTAAACCTTCCACTCTCCACACCTGAGTTATCACTTATCACTGAAAACTTCTTTCTCAGTTACCTCAATTATCACTTAACATTTCTCTGTCACCTGAGTTATGATTTATGACAGGAAACTCTACTTTTTCTGTCACTTGAGCTGTCATTCGTTACTGGACACCTCTTTTTCTCCACCATCTGAATTATCTTTTGTGACTGGAAACCATCCTTCTCTGTCACCTGGGTTATCATTATGTATTATACACCCCCTTTCTCTGTCAAGGGAATTATCTTTTCTGATGTGGAACATTCTTTATCACCTGAGTTATTTTTTATGATAAATACATTTCTTTCTCTAATAACTGGGTTATCTTTTATGACAGGAAACCTTTTTTTCCCTGTCACTTGCATTATAATTTATAACTGGAACTTATCTCAATCACCTGAGGTATTTATGACTGGAAACCTTCGATCTCTGTGATATCAGTTATCATTTGTTGCCAGAAACCATTTTTCTCTAGCACCTGAATTATCATTTATGACTAAAACCTTTTTATGTCTATCACTAGAGTTATCATTAATTACTGGAGTCGTTCTTTCTTGCTTGAGTTATTTTTTACTAAAACCTTTCTTTCTCTAGTATCTAAGTTATTATTCATGACTGAAAACCTTTCTCTACCAGCTATCATTTGTGACTGGAAACCTTCTTTCTATCACCCGAGCTATCATTTATAAATGGAAACCTTTCTTTCTCTTCCTCATGAGTTATCATTTATGACTGGAAAACTTTATCTCCTGAGTTACCATCTATTTATTTTTTTTATTTATTTGAGACAGGAGTGCCCAGGCTGGAGTTCAGTGGCACGATCAGAGCT
>CAUYRT010049559.1:0-28215 GCA_963574885.1 Lepilemur ruficaudatus
TAGTGAACACCACCACCATTTGAGCACCATAGTGTTAATCAGTCAGTACCAATTTGATGCATACTAGGTAATTTTTGAGTGGATGGCAAATGTTGTGACTTTTACCTTGCTGGGTGCTAGATATTTTTGTATTCCTATAAATATTTTTGAACTTTGTTTTGGGATGCAGTTGAGTTACTTGGAAACATATTGATCCTTGTGGGTCTTGCATTTTCATCTTTGTTAGATAGGAACATGGTAGAGTTCAGTCTAGGGCTAAAGTTTTCCGCTTCCTGAGACAAGACCCTTGTGAGTACTATGATGCCCTACGAATTGAGTATTTTTTTTTTTTTCAGTCTGGCTAGTGTAAACAGGCGTGATTCCTGGACCTGTGTGAGCACCAGGTATTGTTATGTAATGGTTAATTTTATGTGTCAACATAACTGGGCCATGGTGCCCAGATATTTGGGCAAACATTATTCTGGATGTTTCTGTGAGAGTATTTTTTGGGAAGATATTAACATTTAAAGAGGTAGATTTGAAGTAAAGCGGATTACTCTCCGTATTATGAGTGGATCTCATCCAGTGAGTAGAAAGCCTTAATAGAACACAGACTGACCTCCTCTGAGCACGAAGGAATTCTGTCAGCAGGCAGCACTGGGACTCACACCTCAAGTCTTCCTGGGGTCTCCAGCTTGCTGGCCCACCCTTCAGATTTTAGACTCACCAAGCCTACACAGTCACATGAGCCAATTTCTTAAAATAAACATCTTATGCTATATGTACACATGGCCTGTCGGTTCTGTTTCTCTGGTGAACCCTGACTAACACAGTTACCTCTGATAATTTCTGGTGGCTCTTTCCTCAGCTTCAGAGGCTGGGGAGTAATTGTTGGCCTCATCTTGTTTGTTTCCCTCTTTCAGGGATCAGTGTCCCTCATTGCTAGAGAGTGAAAGTTTAATAAAGTGGCTAGATATACCTATCAAAAATTAGACAAAAAATGTAATAGAAGAAAGCATCCCACTCATAAGAACTTCAGAAGATATAAAAATATCTTAAGGAATAAGTGGAACTTGTATGAAATGTCTTAAAAACTCTACTGAGAAAAATGAAAGAACAATAATCAAGAAATACATATTATTCCTTTGCTGGAATACTAAAAACTTTGATGATATAAATTATCCCAAATTAATTAATTTATGGGTTTATTATTATTTAAATTTAAAAAAACAATTGAATTTTTTGAGGAATCTAAAAAAACTGAGTTAACAATTCACTTGGGAAACTAAACGAAAAAGCTGATAAATTGTGAAAAGAAAAAAATAAGGTGTTGTTTTCTAAAAAGTTAAACATGATATAAAATTAAATTAACAAAAAGATATATTATAGGTCCTGGAATGGATAGATCAATGGAATTCAACTTTAAACTGACCCTAGAAAATAGGAATTTAGTACATGACAAATGATAGCTTACAAGTCAATTTGAAAGGGAAGAATTATTAATTAAAAGATTTTGAAATAGTGGATTCTTTTAATTTGACAGTTAGATCATAGTTATGCTAAAAAAAAAATCTTTTGGTTGTATTATTCAGGGTAAAGCAATGTAGGCTGCTACAGTAAACCATCTCCAAATCTCAGTGGCCCAACACTATAGAGATTTATTTTTAGCATGCATCACGATCCAACACAGGTTGACTGGTTCTCCTCCAAGGAGTGACTCTGGATCTGGGTTCCTTCCACTGTGTGGCTCTAGCATCTTGGAGTCTTCAACTTCTGGGAACACAGACATGAACGCAGAAGAGCAAGAATATAGTGGAGAGAGAACATGGAAGATTTTGTGGGACATTTTACTGACAGGACTGGATGTACTGTTCTTCACTTCTGCTCATATTTCATGGGTCAGAACTCAGCCGCGGGACCTTGTCCTTAACTGCAGGAGAGAGCATGGAATGTAGTCTTTAGGTGTTTTCGGGGAGAGAAGATGAGATTGGTGAACATCTAGCCAGTGTGCCACAATAGTTTATTACAGCTCAGCTAGAACGCTTAAAACCCTTATGGAACAAATAGGGATCTTACTGTTTGGATCTTACCAACTGTCTTCGTAGGCTTGTATCTTACCAACCTTCTTTATAGGTTCATTCTTTTCCTCTTCCACCCTCCCCCAACTTATTTCTCATGTGTCAACAAAATGAGCTATGTGCTGCTCCCTGAATAATTTTTCATGTCTATGGGGTTTTAGACTGTGTCAACTTAGCTAAACTGGAGCTACACATCTCAGAATCAGCCTGCCTGTATGATTCTGCAGTAGGGTTGGGCACAAGAGAAACTGGTGCGAGATTTGAAGGTGAAAGTAAAGCAGCAGGCATCATGCCCAGGAAGGCAGTGCAGGGCCTGGGCCTGACCTGGCAGGTGGGGGGCAGCCACTGGACCCTCCACTCCTCCAGCTCTTGTCAGATTTCCTCCTCAATTTCTCTGAGTCCTTGGCCAGGAATAAGTGCAATCTGTGGTGAAGGATACCGGTTTCTTCTACACAGCGCCTGCACTATGAGTTAGAGACAGATACTGGTTCCAGCTTGTCCTTGTATGTCCCAACTTGTACTTACACGTTCTTCTTTATCTTTGCAGGTTCTGGCTTGCCCTTGCTCTCCCGTGATTCATGTCCGGCTTTTTTCCTCATCTGCCAGATCTGCTGACCCACAGCGACTTCAGACTGAGCACCAGACACAAAGGCAACTGCCTTCCATTGTTTTCTTCACCAGCTCCCATTTTCATTGTCCCTGGTCAGTGACTTTTTGCTGATCCTCCATCCTTCCCGTTCCAGGCTTTCACTTTCCTAGCTTCCCCTACAATTGTGTGAGGTTTAATCTCTACAATAAATCTCTTACTCCATACCTGTCATAGTGATTCTGCTACCTTGATTGAGCCTTGCTTGATAGAATGTCTGTAAGTCTTTGTATTCACTGCTTCCTCTGTCTGGAATGTCTTTTTTCCTTTCTGTGTCGTGTTGCAGTCCATACTTCCGGGTTGAGCTCAAGTATCACCTCTTTTGTTACCATGATACTGATCCTCTTAAGTGACACCATTGCTGCTTCTGAAATTCCACGGGACTCTGAACACACTTCTGTTAGGAACTTCTGCTGTTTTATAGTATTTTCATTAATATCATTGTATCATTGTGTCATTAATCTTAACATTAGGCTCTCAAAAAGTACTTAAGGTTGGTAGAATGAATAAATGGGAAAATACAAATATTTAGAAAGACCTCTTTAAAAAGAGGCTTAACTTTCTATCTTTGAGGAAAAGTAGGTTTAATTAGAGGAAATATAGTAATAGCATTGTTGCCAGAGTTGCAGAATACACAGGGATGCACACACAGGTTTATACAATTTTAATGACTAATTCAAGGTAATCTAATTCAGCGTAATTTAATGATTTATGTAGGTAATCAGGACTCAAGCCTCCTAGCTTCCAGTGTTTTCAGAAAGCTAAAGACTTTGGTGGAGATTCTGAAAGAGATTCTGGGAAAGTTGAGTGATTCTATATAAGTAGATATATTGTTAAAAGATTGGGAGACTAAAAAACAGCTTAGTATTTTTTTTCTTTCAATTTGTACTTTTTATTTATAGTTCTTCGGTGATTTCATTTCAATTTCAAGACTTAAATCCCATCTATATCCGATCTAGGTATTGATTACTCTTAAATGTGTATCTCCAGCCTAGATCTCAACCTCAGCAAAGGAAGAGAGTGGAGAAAGTTGCTGAACTATTAGTGGGAAGAAATGGGATGTCCGGTGTCTATGCTCCTCTCTAATAAGACAAGTGCTTCATGTCACTGCGTTCCTTTGGTCTCCTTCCCCCACATCCCACTAAGTTTAACATTCATACTTTTAAAGGTGATATTATCATTTAAATGATAGCAGTAATAAAACCATACTCAGAAATTTTGCCACAAAAGGTTCTACTTAGAAAACAATGGTGGAAGATGGTGGAAGAAATATTCAAATAAATCAATCTAGCAAGATGCCTCAAGAGACATGGGAAATGAGAATAATTAAATGATTATCTGAAGGACTAAAAGTAAAAAGAATATCATAAAACTAAATCTATAATATCAAAAAACTAAAATTCTAAAAAACAGCTTAGGATTTATTAATGTAGCAAAAAATCCCTAGCATTGTAAAAACTGCATTACTTTAAGGAATCTAAAAAAAAGAAATGGAAATAATGTATACTCCTCTTAGATAGATGCAGTAAATCTATCCTTGGTGGTCTCATGACACATTGTATATACTGCTGTTAATTTTTGTCATTCATTCTTTCATCTATCCATCCATTCATTTATTTGTTATGTATTTGTTGAGTGCCTATTACAGGCTTTGTGCTGAGTATAAAACAGATAGACAGGGAAGGTATTTTCTCTCCAGGGGTTTATTGTATCATAGGAGAGTTGAGTAGGAGGATCATACACACACGTGCACGCGCACACACACACACACATCCTCAGGACTACGAGACTGTGTTCTCAAAATGCTAGGGACTTTTACTAGTCTGTGTCATACAGGACTAGATCAAAAAACAGAAGCTACGCTAGATTTTTGAGTGAGAAAAAGTTTAATACAGGGGAATGGAGGTTTACATAACTGTTGAAAAGTTGGGGATAAAGGTCAGGAATGTCACCTCTGAACAACTCCAAATGCAGTGATTCCAGAGACTTCTGCAACAACAAAATAGGCAAACCTCAGGAAGTTGCTGGAGGATTCTGTGAACCATCACCAGTACTCCAGGAAGATGCTTAATAGCTGTGGGCAGAGCCCACACCTGCCATCAGCTGATGACTGCAGTCCTCTGTAAAATTCCCTGAGGATGTCACAGGCCTGTGGCAGCCAGGAGGTGTGGATCGACAGCCCTCAGTTGTGCTGGACGGTGATGAAGGACAAGGTGTCCAACCTGACCCTTGGGACCTGCTAACTCCGGGATGTGTTGTGGTTCTCCACTAAATTTTATTCCAACTATAGGAAACATTTATTTTTTGAGAGCAGTCAATCCCTGCATTGTCTGTCTTTCTACATGTACAGAAATTATGGAATAATTTTTGGCAAATATAGTGTAACAAAGATAAGAGAGAAAATTTCACTCTAAAATCCAGAAATGTAATATAAATTAAAAGTGATTAAAAAATTTTTAAAAAGAACTGAGCCGAGCCTAAAAGAAATAAATGAAAATCCTCAGATGGAAGAAATGTAGTGGAAACCCAAAGCCAGAAGGGCAAGGTGAAGCTAAGGTAGACTTTGGGGATGGTGAAGCCAGATTAAGTCCTTTTGGGCTGGGATCTGGGATTTTAACCCTCACACAAAGTCAGAAGTGAGGTCTCAGGACTGTGCAAGGTAGGGAACTAGGTCTGGGACCACTGCATAGAGCAAGAAGCTTCCGGCCGGGCACGGTGGATCACACCTGTAATCCTAGCACTCTGGGAGGCCAAGGTGGGAGGATTGCTCAAGGTCAGGAGTTCAAAACCAGCCTGAGCAAGAGCAAGACCTCGTCTCTACTGTAAATAGAAAGAAATTAATTGGCCAACTAAAAATATATAGAAAAAATTAGCTGGGCATGGTGGCGCATGCCTGTAGTCCCAGCTACTCAGGAGGCTGAGGCAGAAAGATCTCTTGAGCCCAGGAGTTTAAAGTTGTTGTGAACTAGGCTGATGCCATGGACTCACTCTAGCCTGGGCAGCAGAGTGAGACTCTGTCTCAAAAAAAAGGAAAAAAAAAAAAGAAGCTTCAAAGAACTGTCCATCCCACAGAGGTACTAGACCAGTGTGGCTCACTTTCTCAGGAAAGGTGGGAGTAGCGTTATGCCTTATCACTCTTGTGGAATGCCAAGCTGAAACATTAGCATATACAATGATCTAGAAACTGAATTCCAGCAGAGAAAAATGGAAAATTGTTCTATAGAGATGACCAGAGGTCATACATGCAGGATTCCCTGCTCCAGATAAAAAATTGCAAATCACATGAGGAAAGAAATCACTGTAAAGAGTCGTCAGCAGATACAACTAACAAGAGAATTAACATCATAAGAATTGGAGATAATAGAATAATCTAAAATGCACCTTATAATTAGTATATTTAATATTTTTAAGGATTTAAAAAGTCCACAGGTGAAGCCCATAAGAGAAGAACAGGAGAGTATAAAAAATGAACCAGAAGATAAGAAACAGAACCAAGCAGAACTTCTGGAAATAAAAGATAAAAGAAATATTGAAATAAAAACCCAATAGTAAGATTAAACAGTAGATTAAACATAGTTGAATATAACATCAGTAAACTGGAAGATTGTTTTGAGAAAATCACTCAGAATATAATGTGTAGAGAAGAGATGAAAAATCTGAGAAAGAGATTGGACTGAAAAGTTACTTCATGTATCTAATAGGATCACGAAGAACAGAATAGAGAGAATGAGAGTGAGGCAATATCTGAAGCAAAATGATTGTTAGTTTTCCAGAATTGAAAAAAGATATAAATATTCAGATTAAAGGAGACTATCTAGTTTGGATTGAGATAAAGCCAAATCTATATCTAGAAACATTATGGAAATCAAAGACAAAGAAAAATCTAAAAGTCTTATAGAGAGAAGAGACAGAGGACTTATTAAAAAGATTGGTTAAACTGATGGTGATTCTCATCAGCATTAATTAATGTCAGAAGAAAATGAAATGTTATCTTCAAAATGCTGAGGGGAAACAACAGATGCTAACCTAGGAGTCTACACATTCAGCCAAACTATAATTTAGCGAGTTTGGGAGAATGCCTATCTCAAAAATCTGATCCATAAAGTAAATTAAAATTCTGTCATTTCATGGTTTCAGCTGGAGATTTGTTTAGCTAAGCAGTACTGACAAGGATTAGGTGACTGTCTAATGGCTTTTGTTTCTTAGGTGTTTTTGTTTATTGGCAAACCCAGGGGCCTAGGATTAAGGTAAGACGATGAACAGAAGGCTGTTGCCACTACTCCGCACCACAGTGCCAGCCGCTTTCTCTGTTGTGGGCAGGGACAGACAGGGGTGCAGATTACATATAACACCCCAAACATTAGTGTTCTTTTGTGGAGATTTGGGCTGTACTTACCCTGGGGCTTACAATTTGTCATTGGGAGGTGAATGTATCTGTGTTTGAGCCAGTAATTAATCGCTGGATGGTCAGGAAGCACAAGGAAGCACAACTGCCTTTCACAATGGTGGGGAGATCTCAAAAAAATCAAACGAGAGACTGTTAGAGCCTGGGCATAGTCCCGAGTGATGATATTCTCATTTGAATAACTCAGATTTAGGGAAATGTTCTCTTGAGTGATTACTGTATCCCACAGACGACACAGAGCCGGAGGGATGTGGGAATTGGACAATACACTCTAGAGTCTGGAGAATTCCCGTTGGGTATAGAGTGAGGTTGTTTCTAAGGGGAGGTGGAGAGCTCACTGCTGGAGGTTTGGTGAAGACAGGGGAACAAGATTGGGAACAGGGATGTGACCAGCAGGACACCATTGTGAAGAGTTTTAACTTTTTAATGCTTTCCCCATGGATTTTATTGACAACCTTATCTAGCATAAGGTTAAGAACATCCATTCCCACTTTACAATTTTGTTTGGCTCCATCTAACCTGTTAGCAAAGACTGACCTGTCAGTGCAGTGGCGAGCAAAGGGACGGGGGCAGTACAAGGATGTGTGGCCTGCCCCACAGTCCTCTCCGCGGAGACCTGCTGGAATAGCAGCATCCTATCAAGGGGCCTGCAGGGGGCAGCAGATGGGAGGAGAGCGCGCATTGCAGCAGGAGCAGCTGCTGAGTGCACAGCTCTGCCCGTGGGTGCACCCCCATTTTCCTGAATGGAGGAAAGTGGTCCTGAATGGCCATTAGACTGTTTTAAAATGGCAGACTTTTTATTTTTTGGAAAAAAGTAAAAGAACCCCCCCAAACCTGCCTTATAATCTTATCACCTTAACATAACTTTTCTGGTATTTGCATGCTGTCTTCCAGTTCTAGCCCACTTGCGCGTGTATTCCTAATAAATATGTCATCATATTTTTCATGCCATTTTGCATTTTATGTGACCTAGGTTTGGATTTTAGCCGTATTAGTCAGGAGCAGTGTGGCACTGGGAAATTATATAACCTCTCTGAGCCTCTGTTTCGTTTTGTGTAAAATGGGAGTAATAAGAGCTTCCCCCAAATATTTTATCGAGGGGCTCAGTGCTGGGGATAGGAAGGTGAGCACATGCCAAGCTCGTCCTGGTCTCATGGGCTCGCAGCCTTGTTGGGAGCAGGGCTAGAGACAGTAACTTACCTGCACAACTGCGATGAGCGCTCCAGAGCAGAGGCACTCGGTCCTCTGCAGGCCTCAATGAGATACACGGACTTGACTGAGTTAGCTGATCAGGGTGTCTTCCCTGAGGCAGAGAAGCTTGTGTTGAAAGCTGAAGGATAAGGAGGAGTTAGACAAAGAGGTGAAGGAGAATGTTCTTGCCCAGGGAACAGCATGTGTGAAGGACCCGTGTGGGGAGGGAGCGTGCATGGTCCGGTGGCTCTGAGGTCAGCGTGGCTGCGCAGTAGGGAGAACATGTGGAGAGAAAGCGCTACGAGCCTGGAAAGAACATTCTGGCTTCAGAGAGTGCAGCGAGGGAGCCAGGATGGGTGCAAGTGGACCCCTAGGAGCTAATGCAGGCCTTTCTAGCCAGGAGAGGATGGTGGCCGTTGTGGAAACAAGAGGGGTGGAGAAAGGTGAAGGGATTCCGGAGACACTTAGGCAGTAAGAGCTCAGGAGTCGGTGAGGGGTTGGATAAAGGGGATGAGGGACAGCAGCTTCATGAAATCCTCTTGCAAGTGCATCAGATGGTTCTAAAACAGCAAATGCAACAAAAAATGGCAGATGTGATTGTACAACCTAACTAAACTACAGATAAATTTTCCTTTGAAGAAGGAAACTTTGGAAAAGGGTGAACTGAACATGGACAGACATAAATTTTCTGATATTGTTGCAAAAGTAATTACAAAAACACACTAAGCCTCAGCTTCAGAATATGTAAAGCACCACTAAAAAAGTTGCATGTGCATTAAAGTCAGTTATCGTTATCAGAATTATTAACAATTTATAAAAGAAGGTAATTTATATTGGTAGGAAAAGTGAAATAAGGTTTAATTTTAAATAAAATCCACTTTAATTGAAGCTCACTGAGCAGTACTAGAAAGGGATGGCTTCTTTGTTTGTTGATTTATTTAGAGGCAGAGTCTCACGCTGTCGCCCAGGCTAGAGTGCTGTGGCGTCAGTCTACCTCACAGCAACCTCAAACTCCTGGGCTTGAGGTCCTTCTGCCCCAGCCTTCCGAGTAGCTGGGACTACAGGCGTGTGCCACCACGCCTGGTTGGATAGCTCGTTTAGAATCAGTCACAATGTCATGGAAAAGGTGTTTGGGGATGGTGTTTTTTGATTGAGGACTTACTTGGTACAGGGTGTAGGGATATTATATATTTTGATTCAGTTTGATTCATTTAGCAAATATTTTTGAGCTCCTACTAACTGCTAAACACTGTGCTAGATCTTGGATAAACAGTGATGAACAAAATAGCGAGGTTCCTACCCTCGTGGAGCTCACATGGGAGAGAGCTAAACAGATAAACTCATCTTTGTAAAGAGTGGCCAGTGCTTTGAAGGAAAAGAGAAGGATGCAGCAGGAGGGAATAGTTTGGGAGACTGGCTTGGAAGTTCATGGTCGGGTAAGGCCTTTCCATGGAAGTGACACACTCAGGCTGGGACCTGAGGGATGAGGAGGCAGCTAAGCAAGGGATGCACTGGGGAGAATGAAGCAGATGGAGTGAAGGGTTTGACATGGGAAAGTGCTGGCATGTCTGATGAATGCAGTGGTCTGTGATGTTTGAATGAGTTGACATTTTTCTTTAATGGCTTGCAATAAAATGAAGGAAGTTAGATGGTTGGGGAGGGGAGTTGGAGGAAAGGAGGAGAATCATAGGTAACTTGAAGCTAGATTAAGCAGCATGGATTTGTATATTAAAACTCCAGCTCTTTCTCAAACATCATTCCCCCCATGTAAATTTTGTTGGTACTATTATCTGTCATTTGATCAAGGAAATAGTTAAATACTTTCTCTAGGTAAGTAGTCGAAGATTATCTGCAAGTGAAAATACTTTCTCTGATTAATCTTGTTCTGTTATCTGATCGCAGGAGAACATTTTGTGTTGCACAGTTATTTGCATGCTAGTCACTTCTGGCCTGGGTTATTTAATATTCACAGCAACAAATGAGACAGTTTGTGTGCTTGAAAAAGCAGGGTGGGAAGAAAGATTACAATTTTATAATTAACTCTTGGTTTTTGTGTAGCATTCTCTGTTCACATAGTGTTATATGTATCTAAATACATATGTCAGAGATTTTTACTTATGAAGGGCTATATGATTTTCCTAATTATTTTGAATCTTACTATGATTCATTAAAAAGTTGCACCATCTTCAACCAGAGTTACAACATTTTGCATTGCTATGTCTATCTTAACTGTCATCAAATTCCTTTGACCAAAAGACTTTTTTAAAATATTTTCCAAGCCTTACCCTTTTCTTAGTCCTGCTGTCTTCTATCTTGAAGATATGTTTTTCATTGTTTCAAGTGTGCTCATTAGGTATACTTGGTAGAGGCCAATTTCAGGACCGCTGTAGTATGGCTTAGTGGCATAGTGGAAATAGCATTGACATTGGTATTGAAGTTAGACAGACCGGGGTGTGAATTCCAGCCCTACTATTTACTTAGATATGTCATCTTTGGTTAGTTACATAAATTTTAAATCTTAGCTTTCTCATCTTTAAAATGGAGACAATGGTGGGGAGGAGGGGATGGGTAAATTCATGCCTAACAGGTGCTATGCACACTATCTGAGTGATGGACACACTTATAGCTTTGACTCAAACTGTATAAAGGCAATTCATGTATAAAACATTTGCATCCCCATAATATTCTGATAATAAAAAAATGGAGACAATAATCTCTTCCTCATAGCATTGGCAGGCTTAAGTGAGAGGATATATGTAAAGCACAGCATAGTGCCTGCTGCTTGCTGGGTGCTCAGTGGTGTATGTGGTCTTTGGCAGATCAGACAGCATTTCTTAGAATTGTATTTCAAATAGTAGAAAAAGATTTGCACTGTTTTATCTTGTCCCTTTGTGTCCAAGGACACTGATTTATTTCTCACTTGGGATATAGGAAAGGGCTACTGGTGGAACAACACCGACTGTGTCCAGGAGGGAGCAGCAGAATGTCACACTCCCTTGATCAGAAGGCTCTGCAGCTGGGCTGGACTGCTAATGGAAGCCCAGACCAGTGTTTAAGCAAAAGGCCCCAACCTTGGGAGACGAAAGTATGGTTGGAAGCTAAATTAAAAAGCATAATCCAGGGCTATAGACGGGAAGCCAGGTTACTCATTCAAAAAACATGGACTGGGAAGTTTCCATGTGTAGGCATTACGCCAAGCACTGGGTTTACCAAAGTGGGGCACAGTGCCGCAGGGAGTTTATAATCTAGAGAGGGAGTCCCATAATTATAACAGTGTGGTAAGTGCCATCACAGTGGTGCTAAGCAGGGAAAGGGTGAAGGGATCTGAGAGTGAAGGAGAGACAGTCAGTTTATATTTCTGGGAGAGAGATGAGAGGCAAACGTTTCCAGAAAGCCACACCTGAGCCAGGAATGAAATGAAACGTTTAAAAATAGAAAGGTAAACTGTGGGTTAAATGGTGAAGAATGGGTTCTGACTCTCTCTTGTTTCTGGTCCTTAAAGGGGGTAAGAAACAAAGCAAGGATGGTAATGAAATTGGTTCTGATAGTACCTATGGGATGCTCTCTGGCGAGCCAGACACTGCCCAGAGAACAGAGGGATGCTGCTTGCCCCGTCATGAACTGGAACTTTGACCTTGCTTTCATTGACTTGAAGAAGAAATTATTTAAATGATGCTAGTGCCCTGAAATAGTTCTTATGAAACTTCCTTTTTTATATATATATTTTTTTATTTTTATTTTTTGAGACAGAGTCTCACTCTGTTGCCCTGGCTAGAGTGCCATGGCATTAGCCCAGCTCACAACAACCTCAAACTCCTGGGCTCAAGCAATCCTCCTGCCTCAGCCTCCGGAGTAGCTGGGACTATAGGCACGCAACACCATGCCCGGCTAATTTTTTCTATATATTTTTAATTGTCCAATTAATTTCTTTCTATTTTTAGTAGAGACGGGGTCTCACTCTTGCTCAGGCTGGTTTCGAACTCCTGACCTTAAGCGATCCACCCGTCTTGGCCTCCCAAAGTGCTAGGATTACAGGCATGAGCCACTGCGCCCGGCCGCTTTTTTTTAAATTTTATTTTTTTGGAGATCTCACTCTGTCACTCAGGCTAGAGTGCAATGGCATGATCATAGTTCACTGAGGCTCAAGAGATCCTCCTGCTTCAGCCTCCTCACTAGCTGGGACTACAGGTTTTTTATTTTTTTAGAGATAGGGTCTTGCTATGTTGCCCAGGCTGGTCTCAAACTCCTGGGCTCGAGTGATCCTCCTGCCTCGGCCTCCCCAGTAGCTGGAATTACAAATGCAAGCCACCAAGCCTGTGCAGTTTTTATGAAACTTCTGTTGGTTGTAACCAAGAGCAGGATAAGATTTATCTACAGAATAATCAAAATTTCTGCTGATTTTATGGGACAGGAGGAATGGCAGTGAACTACTTCTTACTCTGGAAATTCTAATGCACTGGTGTATTTGGGAACATTTTTGGAACTTGGCTAAGTAAATATTCTAAATCTTAACTGGAAATCTCCTCATCAAAGATTTTTTTCGTGGTTGGGGGGTACTCAGAGATAGAGTAAATTGGTTTATTCTGTTCACCTAGCCTGGCAATGTCTGGCTATACACTTGTAACACGAATGTGCCCTCTGGATGTTGGTGTGCAAGAAGGTACATAGCTCCTCTGTGGGAGCTGGAAGATCAGTCATTAGTTCAGTTCTGGTTATTGTCATTCAATTCACTTTTTCTTTAAAATGCACTCTTAGGAGACCCATCTCCAATTGTCTGGGGGAAGATGCTCTGAAAGAGGAATGGTATTTACTAGAAACTAGAGGTATTTGCCATCTCTCTCTGCAGCCAAGGTTTGTCAGGTTGATTTCCTACTAAGAATTCGCTTGAGAACAAGCAGTAACACTAACTTGTGCTTACATTATGATTTCAGAAGAACTGCATTCCAAAATGTTCCTAAGTATTGTAATTCTGGGAAAGTACAGATTTGTACAGGAAAACTTTATCTACTTCTTACTAGGGTCTGTTTCTGTAGTCCCTATAGTCCTCCATTCCTACGCTTTATAGACACAGCTATTTAAGTCAATAAAAATCTGGAAATTATTTGCAAAGTGAGGTAGGAGGTACTCACTAGTTGAATTATCAAAGTCTGTAAATGTAATTTTAAAACGACCAGGGGATTTAAGAATCACCATTTGGATATATCTCACCTTTCTGTTGCATAGACAACTCTGTTATCTAGCTTGTAGTCTTAAGCCACTAAGTTTTATGACGATTTGTTATATGCAGCAAGAGTTAACTGAAACAGTGAATCAAATAGCACCTCATTCACATTCATGATGGGTAGATGGGGTCTTGTTCAAGCATTTTATTTCACTTAGGTCCAGTAGCAAACCAGGAGCTGTTTCTTAAAAGGTGAAAATTAAGTTATCAGCAGAGAAGGACCCCAGGGGTCTTTACTGTGATTCTTTTATTAGGGCTTGCCAAAGACTCCAAACCACATCTCTGTTTATCACAGACATTTGGACTTCCCCTGGACTTACTGGTCGTAAGGGTGGCGTGCATCCAAGCTCAGATCTGCTACAGAGAGCTCTGTAGCTCTGGCCCCACTCAAAACTAGCAGCGTTAGGGCTGTTGTGTAAATGGGTCAGAGCAGCACATCCAAATCTGGGATCAGTTGCCTCCGATACCCAAAACAATGCTGAATTGCTTTCCAGGGCTTATAACTTATGCCCCCACTGGCAGTTTAGGAGAACCCCCAGCCCTCCACATCCTTGCCTATGCTTGTTACTGTTACAGCTTTTAATGTTTGCTAATCTGTCGGGTGTAAAATAAAATCCCATTGTGTTGTTCATACATTTTGCTAATTACTGATGAGGTTGAGCATCTTTTTATATATTTATTGGCAATTTTTGTTTCCGCTTGTTTGAAACATCTGTTTCTGAATTTTACCCTTCTTTCTATTGGATTGTTTATCTTTCTTATAGCTTTTTTGATGTTATTTATATATTTTGGGTAGACTCTTCATTTACTTTCTTTTGGCTAGAAAAAGTAAAACGGTGAATTTACAGTGAAGAAAATTCTCTTGTGAAGGGATCTTCTGGGCATCTTTCCGGCTGCTACTTCCCCTGTGCATGTACTTCGTGCCTCATTGAAGGATTAGTGAATCTTTTCCAGGTCTTTGTCACCTCACCTTTTGTCCTTTATATTGCTCGAGGAGTGGGGTTTGGGGGTGGGTGAAGGGGAGACAAGAGTGTCGAGGAGGAAACATAGCTTGATTCTTGGAATCTTCCTATTTTTCTTTGTCCAGTCACTGTTTCAATCGTGGCCTTGGGGTTGTGTCCCTACCCTTGAGTGCTCCTGGTTCTCGACATTTGTTTGGTATTCATTTTGTTAGGTTTGGAGTGGGCAGGGGTCTGTGTTCTTGGCTTTATTTTGCCATTTTACCCTGAAAGTCTCTGGGGCTACTTTTTAAGGCTGCCCTTGACGTTAATTTTAAATTGATTTCCACAGGGTAACTATGTTGGTGAGAAAAGATTCCTTTTACCCTTGGCTCTGTGTTTCTGTAACGTGGCCCTGCCTGTTGATGCAAAGCTCCAGTGGAAGATGTTGGGGTGGAAATGGATTTCACATATCAAACTTGACTATATAAAAATGAAACCTCTCCCTCCTCCCATAATAAAAATTTTTATCTTGAACTCCTGTACTGTCTGAGACAGAAATCTTAATCCAACCACTTAGAAATAAACTCAGGCCCTTCTGAGATTTTTCTTATACGTTTCAGGTTTAAACTCAGTTAACTTTAGGATTTTTAACTCTAACTCTCCCAATTTTCTTGTTTCTGGGGTTGCTGCTAAGCTTGGCTTGGGGAGAGGTACAAATGCCACCTCAAATAGGTGAGAGATTTCTGAGTCTTCATTAAAAGTGTACAGGTCTCTGCTGCTGTATCCTGTGAAAGAGCTCATCTTGCTGAGCCCTGTGTGTCCCCATCCAAGCTGGTAACCACAGAGTCCCATCTTGTCCCTAGCCTCATGGTCTCATCTCTGTACTCTTATTCCCGGTTGTGTGTATTAGTTTTCTATGGCTGCCTAACAAATGACCACAAACCCAGTGGGTTAAAAAAAAAAACAACACCCACATATTATCTGACAATTTCCATGGGTAAGAAGTCCAGGCCCTGTTGAGCTGAGTCCACTGCTCAGTGTCTTACAGGGCTGAAATCAAGGGGTCACCAGGCTGTGTTCTCACCTGGAGGTTCTGGGGAAGCATCTGCCTCTAAGCTCATTTGGGCTGTTGGCAGAATTTATTTCCTATATTTGTATGCCTGAGAATCTCGCTTTCATGCTAGCTGTTGGCCAGGAACCACTCTCAGCTCCTAGGACTGCCCTCGGGGCCTTGCCGGGTGGCCCTCTCACAGCACAGCCACTGCTTATTCAAGGCCAGCAGAAGAATCTTTCTCACTTCCAATTTCAGGGCTCCCCTGATTAGGTCACACCCACGCTAGATAATCTCCTTTTTGATTAACTCAAGTCAACTGATTAGGCACCTTAATCACGTCTTCAAATTCCTCTCACCTTTGCCATATAAGATAGCCTAATCACTGTTGTAAAATCTTATATTTGAAAGTCCTGACACACTTGAGGGCTGACCCCAGGGGTGGGGAATCTTGAGAGTATCTCAGAACTCTGCCAACCCCACTGTGGGACCCTTGGAGCTCCTGTTCTCTGTCTCTCTCTCTGATAATTTCTGTGTCTCTCTTGCGGTCTGGGGCATGGGAATTTCAGACACTCTGCTGTGCCACTCAAGGACAGAGAGAAAAGTCAGGGCTCTTTCCATCCCTGCCTGCAGTCTACCTTTCCTCTCTGTGGCAGAGGAACTTGCAGGGCTGAAGGCCTTCTCACAGAGGCCTGTCTCATGTCCTGAGGCTGACAGGGACAACCACCTCCCTTTCATGCTACAAGTCCCTGGTAGGGCTGGGCAAGTAACAGGCCTCATCTTTTGTTTTTCTCCAAACTCTTGTTACCTCCTCTAATCTATAAAGGTCTTTTTTGCTCTTCCTATTGTGGAGTGGAGGAGGGATAGAAGGATTTGCTTGTTAAATAGTCTTCCAAATTTATTGCTTACTCTAGGTCCTTGGCTCTGTAAGCTTAAAAGCTAAAAATTAACTTCTTTTGTTTCTATTTGCATTTCAAGTATGGCCTAGCTTTTTTGAGGGCAGCAGATGCCAGGATTAGTTTAAAGTGGGGGTGGGAGCTACAGGGATTGCAAGGCTGTCTCACATCTCCCCCCACCTGTTATTTACGGGTTAATACTTTATATACAACCTGCCATAATAGTTTCCAAAACAATCTAGGTTTTCTGAATTGTGCTGAGAATTGGATTAGTTCCATGTGAATTTTTATGCCTCATCTACTGTATTCTTTATCTATGAATATTTTTTTTCCCTTTCTCAGAGCAGGTGGAAACCCCAGAGAAGGACAAATTGAAACACTTTTAGAAATTAACAAAATGTTAATTAAATTTTCCTTTGCTGAGGGGAGAGCAAAGCTTGGCAGTGTTTCAGAGACAATAAAGGACTTGTGCTTGCACTAATTAAGAGTATTACTCAAGTGAAATAATTGAAAGTCAATATAAACCCCAAAGCTTAGTACATAGCGATAGAGCTGGGTTGGAATCAAAATGGGCAAAAGGGTGAGTCCAAAAAGCAGTTGGTATTTCTCACTAGAATAGTTATGTTAGGGCACTTTTGCACTTAGCTATTAGGTTATCAAGTACGGAATGTCTGATTACCTTAAGTACTAAGTTTGACAGTTGATATCCCTGACATTTGACTTCGATGCTTTTTTTTTAAATTGTGAAGGTACATTCTCATTCTTTCAAATGCAGTGTGGCTTGTGATTATTTTTCATTTTTTTTAGAGCAATTTTTGTGAAACCATGGATAAGTCAAAAATTTGAGTCATTTTTGAATATGAGTTCTGTTGTGGAACCAATGCAGCAGACAGCTCAAAATATCAATGAAGTGTTTGGGAAGGATGTGGCTAATGAACACACAGTACATTGATGGTTTGAAAAGTTCCATTCTGGTGATTTTAATCTTGA
Source organism: Lepilemur ruficaudatus (assembly GCA_963574885.1). Taxonomy (NCBI): domain Eukaryota; kingdom Metazoa; phylum Chordata; class Mammalia; order Primates; family Lepilemuridae; genus Lepilemur; species Lepilemur ruficaudatus. Next base: position 17,399 of record CAUYRT010049559.1, read on the forward strand.
AAATGAGCCACATGGGCAACCTGAGACCAAAATGGATAATGATGAACTGAAAGCTGTAGTGGAAGCGAATCCATCTCAACCCACCCGTGAATTAGCAGCAAGGTTTGATGTTACTATTCCAACAACATTGGACCATTTGAAATAAACTGGCAAATAAAGAAGCTGGATACATGGGTTCCGCATAAGTTAAACAAGCATCAGCAGAGAAATTGCCTCAAAGCTTGTCTTCTTTGCTGTCACAACATAAAAGTGAACCATTTCTACATTGTGTTTTTATGTGTGATGAAAAATGGATTCTTTTTGACAATCACAAGCATTCGGCACAACAGTTGGGTAAAGATGAAGTGCTGAAACACAGTCCAAAACTAAATATTCATCAAAAAAAGCTAATGGTGTCTGTTTGGTGGTGCAGCACTGGTATTATCCACTACAGCTTCATGAAACCTGGTCAATCGATTACAGAGGATGTTTCCTGTAACTAACTCCATGAAATGATGAAGATGCTCACGATTAAGAAGCTGAGACTGGTCAACAGAGACAGGCCAATCCTCTTGTAAGACCGCATGTCACAAAAGACAACACTGTTCAAACTGCAGAAACTGGACCTGGAAACTCTTGGTCATCCACCGTATTCACCAGGCCTTGTACTAACTGACTACCTCTTCTTCTAGGCTTTGGACCCTTCTTGCAAGGAAAAATATTCAATTCTCAACAAGCTGTGGAAAATGCCCTTCATGATTTTGTCGCCACTTGCTCTCCAGGCTTCCTCGCTGCTGGCGTAAACAAGCTATCATAAAGACAGCAAAACTGTGCCGATAGTTTAGGCACATACATTGATTAATTCTAATGCTTCTTGTTTGAGATATAATAAATGACACTTTTGACTGGAAATTGGACATTTCGTATTTAGTGACCTAATATTAACCAGCACTTCCCTCCATCTCCAGCCCTCAATAGCCAGGCTCAACTGACAAATAAACAGTCTGCTAATGAGTGGCTTTGAGGCAACTCCTGGAAAAGTCTCAAAGGAGAACAGCTCACCTCCACTGGCCTGCTTCCTCAAGGGCAGACAGGGCCATTTTTAGGCTGTTAATTCCTGAAGGAGAGCTCGCAGTGCCAGGGACCAGGAATAAGGGATACATTTGGAAGACTCTTTATTGTCCTTCTTTCCTTCCCATTTTCTGCCTTCCTGCTCATCTTCTTTGTGCTCTTTTATCCCATTTTCAAAAGTGTATGTTTATCCCAGGCAAAGTTTATCTCATTTCCACATAGCTCATTTCAGAACACTCATTTCTCTTGATTTTTTAAACTATGTTTTTTTTCCTTCTGAATTTTTCTTTGCATTACCTGGATAGTATTACCTTTCTGATGAGGTGCAAATTTTTATCTTCGTATCCCAGGCAGATAACATGAATATCCAGAATATAATAGCTGCTCAATATTTGTTAATAACATGAACGCATCAATGAAGTATGTATCTACTTACCTTTCTGTCTCCCATCCAAGTACTAACCAGGCCTGACCCTGCTTAGCTTCCAAGATCAGACAAGATCAGGTACGTTCAGAGTGGTATGGACATAGACAACTTACCTATCTGTTTCTCTCCCCACTAGACATAACCACTTTGAAGGTAAGGACCTGTCTTATTCATTTTTGGATCCCTAATACCTAACATACTGCCTGGCATATAACGGATTCCCATGAAGCTGTTTACTGAATAAATAAATAGTAATTAGGAGTTTACTGAGTATCTGAGCATACTATAAAATAATAATTAGCTCTGATGTCATAATTTCAGAATATACTACTGTAGAAGTAAGTAAGGAAAGGTTACCAAGTTGGTCTTCAAACAATTGCTGGGAATTGGACAGAAGAAGGGTGCAATGAGAAATAAGTTTTAAGAGATTCCAGGTGAGTGTTCTTTCTCTATGCAATCTTTACAAAGTCAAGCACATTTCTGATCCAAGGCAGAGGACAAATGCATCGTTTTTTTTTTTCTCCTTAAGATGAAATATAAACTTTAAATGCTTTCTTGAAAATCAGTATGAGATCCTTTTAACCAACGACCACAGGGAGTTGAAATCTGAGCTGGCATCCGAGTCAGACAGTTGGAATAATTTTCACGAGCAGTACTCCTTGTGCCACTGCTGATTTGGTAACTGCTTCAAAGCACATCCCGTTTAGTCCCAGCATGGATCTTAATTTATTTGAGCCAAAAGTGAACAAAGAAATGATGAAGAACAGAGTCTGTTTCTTTCCCAGTGGTGTCCTCAGGTTTGAAAATAAGATGAGATGATTATCCTTTTTTCTACCTATGTCTCCCTCAAACTTTTGCAAGCTCTTTGCTCTTTTCTGTGCCTTTGCCCATAGTTTCTATACATTTTAATAATCTGGATATAGTAATTTTTCCTGCCATGTTGAACCCTATAGAGTTGCATTTTCTCTGATGTTTCTAAATTTATTAAGGTGGCAATTAGTTTGATTCCACATGTGCTATATTTTTATTTTTGTCAATCCAGATACCCAAATCGAGAACAGCATATTCAAATTTCAATAATATTTCAATTTCTTTGAGGTAGTGTTATGCAATGGGAAAATCACAGGTTTTAGAATCAGACATAATGGCTTTACTCATGTCTTTATTACAATAAGATGTGAAGCCTTGAGTATATTTTTTAATATCTCCTGATTGGCATATGTGGAAAATAACTATGTAGTTATTTGGAATAGCTTGTGATTTAAATAAGTTAAAAGGCCTTCTTGCCTTGGCATGGTGGCTATGCCTGTAATCCCAGCATTTTGGGAGGCCGAGGTGGGAAAATTGCTTGAGACCAGGAGTTGGAGACCAGCCTGGGCAACATAGTGAGACCCCATCTCTAAAAAAAATAACCAGCTAGGTGTGGTGGCACATGCCTGTAGTCCTAGCTACTAGGGAAGCTGAAGCAGGAGGATTGCTTGAGTCCAGGAGTTTGAAGCTGCCGTGAGGTATAATCATGTCTTTGCACTCCAGCCTTGGCAACAGAGCGAGACTTTGTTTCTTAAAAAAAAAAAAAAAGGTCTTCTTAATAAATGATAATATTTTTTCCCCAAGCAAACATTTCAACTAATGTTAAAGTTAAATGATGATTCTTTAATGTTACCTTTTTCTTAGAATCTGTTTTTTTCCTTTTTTTTTAATTTCAGCATATTACAGGGATACAAATGTTTAGGTTACATATGTTGTCTTTGCCCCACCCAAGTCAGAGCTTCAAGTGTGTCCATCCCCCAGATGGTGTGCACTGTACCCATTAGGTGTGTATATTCCCATCCTCCCTCCCCCTTCCCATCTGCCCGACACCCGATGAATGTTATTACTATATGTGCACTTAAGTGTTGATCACTTTAGTATCAATTTGATGGTGAGTACATGTGGTGCTTGTTTTTCCATTCTTGGGATACTTTGCTCACTAGAATGGGTTCCAGCTCTATCCAGGATAATACAAAAGGTGCTATATCACCATTGTTTTTTGTGGCTGAGTAGAACTCCATGGTGTACATATATCACATTTTATTAATCCACTCATGTATTGATAGGCACTTGGGTTGTTTCTGCATCTTTGCAATTGTGAATTGTGCTGCTATAAACATTCTAGTACAGACGTCTTTTTTATAGAATGTCTTTTGTTCTTTGGGTAGATGCCCAGTAATGGGATTGCTGGATCAAATGGTAGATCTACTTGCAACAAAAAAGAAAACTACAGACCAATATCCCTTATGAATACAGATGCAAAAATTCTCAACCAAATCCTAGCAAACCAAATTCAGGTGATTATCAAAAAAATAACCCATCACGACCAAGTGGGCTTCATGCCCGAGATACAGGGATGGTTCAACATATGCCTCAACTGGTTTGAACTGGACAAGAGCCGGCTAAGTTTCTGAAAAACAACTTAAGCAACCATTACCTTGGCGACATATATGCCAGAGATGTTATCTGTAGGGAGCTAGTGCAGGTTTAAATGTATAGCGCTTAGTGTGCCTTATAGTCACATAGATCTAAAAGCCAACGAAAAGCAAGTGACTAAAATTAAGCAGTGCAGGTTAAGCTGAGCAGGCCTAAACAGATTAGCCCCTGGTTTCATGGCCAGTCTCTGTAGAAAGAGCTGTAATTGTTCTTCCCTAAAGGCTGGAATCTCTTCACTTATTCATTGATGTACTCAACAACTATTTATTGAGTATTTAAGCATGCTAGATATTAACTCTATCCAGTTTAAACAGATGTGTAAAGATTGTTTTATTTTCTGATATTTTGGCTTTCTCTTGAGGCATACTATTCATTCAGGAACTATTAACAATAACTGAGTATTAATTACATGTATGGTCACTTGTTTTCAGTTGTAAACCTAGGGCAAGGGGAGACAGTATCAGTGGAGTAATGCACAGGTGTGATATTGTGAAATATATATTTGGTCTTTGTCCCAGTTTCCTGACACAGCTCTTAAAACACTTGGAAACACCCGAGTGATGAGTGTCTTCTGTATGCTAATGTGGTAACTGGTGTTGGGGGACCCTGGATAGCTTCGGGATGGGGGCTAGTTACCAGAAAGGCCAAGGCAATATTAGAAGATTGAGAATTTCAGCCCCAACCCCAAACTCCGGGCAAGGGAGAGGGGCTGAAGATGATTTAACCAATCATGCCTATGTAATAAAGCCTCCACAAAAGCCCAGAAGGACTGGGTTTGGGAGCTTCTGGATAGCTAAACACATGGAGGTTCCTGGAGGGTGGTAAGTCCCTTCTCCCATGCTTCTCCTTATGCATCTTTTCTATATGGCTGTTCATCTGCATCCTTTGTAATATCCTCTGTAATCAACAGGTAAGCGAAGTGTGTCCCTGAGTTCCATGAGCCGCTATAGCAAATTAATTGCACCCAAGGAGGTGAATCCCAATTTACACCCGCTAGGTTAGAAATATAGGTGAAAACCTAGTGCTGTGATTGGCATCTGAAGTGAGGGCAGTCTTGTGGGACTGTGCCCTCACCCTGTGGGATCTGATGCTATCTCTAGATAGTGTCAGAATGGAATTGAATTAGAGGATGTCTAGCTGGTGTCCACTGCAGAATCGCTTGATGTACGGAACTGCCCTGCCCCACCCTATCTTATGTCAGAAGTATTGAACATTGAGTAGTGAGTAGAGAGTAGGAAAAACACTCCCCCATCTCTTTTAATAGGCTTTTCTGCTTTATCTTGATAACTATTGACACCCTGGCTCTATTTAGTCCTCACCTTTGCTTTCTATTTCTATATAGCACATTTAATTACCAGATATATTGTATATGTTGCTAATTTATTTGTTTATTGTCTACTTTCCTGCACTGGGGTATAAGTTCCACAAGGGCAGAGTTTCTGTTCTGAGCGGTCATCCCAGCACCAAACAGTGCCCGATTTATGTGCTCTTAAGTATTTATTGTGTGAATCTGTCCCACCTTTGAAGACTCTGTTTCATATTCTGGTTTTTGCCCTCCTTTCCTCAGACTCCTCTCTAGGGTTGGAGCTGTCTGGCAGAAGATCTGGCTGTTTTGATTTGATTGTGTTGTCTTGCTCCCTCGTGCTTTGCAGATCACACTGTCAAGGTATCCAGGTGTGTGGAAAGAAGGAAAAGTGGTATCAGGCCAGCAGCTCACTAACAACCTTGAAGATTTTATTTAGATGAGAGTGGTTTGGTTTATTGAGAATCCACTGGGAATGATTTCTATGCAGAAATAAAGTCTTTTAAAAAAATTCCAAAGTATTATGGGGGTACAAATGTTTTTGGTTACATGGATCACTTTTGTAATGTTCTAGTCAGGGTTAAAGTGTACCCATCACCCAGATAGTCTTCATTGTACCTGTTAGGTAGGCTTTTGCCCATCCCACCCCCCACTTGATTTTCTTTGAGTTTTACTTCCCTCTATGCACATGTGTGCTCATCAGTTAGTTCTAATTTAATAGTGAGTACATGTGGTGTTTGTTTTTCCATTCTTTAGATACTTCACTTTGGATAATGGTCTCCAGTTCCATCCAAATTGTTGCAAAGGCATTAAATTATCCTCCTTCATGGCTGAGTAGTATTCCATGGTGTACATATACTACATTATGTTAATCCACTCATGAGTTGATGGGCATTTGGGTTGATTCCACATCTTTGCAATTGTCAATTGTGCAGCAATAAACATGTATGTGCAGGTGTCTTTTCAATAAAATGACTTCTTTTCCTTTTAAATACCCAGTAGTGGGATTGCTGGATCAAATGGTAGCTCTACTTTTAGTTCTTTGAGAAATCTCCATACTGTTTTCCATAGAGGTTGTGCTAGTTTACAGTCCCACCAACAGTGTATAAGTGTTCCTTTCTCTCTGCATCTATTGTTTTTGGACTTTTAAATAAAAGCCACTCTGACTTGGGTAAGGTGATATCTCATTGTGATTTTGATTTGCATTTACCTGATGATTAGAGACATTGAGCATTTTTCATGTTTATTAGCCACTCATCTATTTTCTTTTGAGATGCTTCTGCTCATGTCTTTTGTCCACTTTTTAATGGAGTTGTTTGATTTTTTTCTTGCTGATTTTCTTGAGTTCTTTGTAGATTCTGGTTATTAGTCCTTTATTGGATATATAGCTTGTAAATATTTTCTCCTATTCTGTAGGTGGTCTATTTGCTCTGTTAATTATTTCCTTGGCAGTGTAGAAGCTTTTTAATTCAATTAAGTTGCATTTATTTATTTTTATTGTTGCTATGATTGTCATTCTTCATAAATTCTTTGCTTAGGCCAATATATGGAAGAATTTTTCCAACATTTTTTTCTAGAATTCTTATAGTTTTATGCCTTACATTTAAGTCCTTTATCCACTTTGAATTAACTTTTGTGAGTGGTGACAGATGTTAACCCTATTTCATTCTTCTGCATGTGGCTATCCAATTTTCCCAGCACCATTTATTGAATAGGATTTCTTTTCCCCAATGTATATTGTTATCTGCTTTGTCAAAGATAAGGTGGCTATATGTGGATGGTTTTACATCTGGGTTTTCTGTTCTGTTACATTGGTCTGTGTCACTATTTTTGTGCCGATACTATGCTGTTTTGTTTACTATAGCTTTGTAGTATAGTTTGAAATCTGGCAATGTGATGCCTCCCGATTTCTTCCTTTTGCTTAAGATTTCTTCGGCTATTCTGGCTCTTTTCTGGTTCCAAATGAAACATAGCATTATTTTTTCTAGATCTGTGAAATATGACATTGTTATTTTGATGGGGATTGCATTGAATCTGTAGACCACTTTGGGTAGTATGGACATTTTAACCATGTTGATTCTACCTTTTTAGCATGTGCTTATTATACTCTGCAGTGAATGCCTTGCTTGCATTTTTCTCCCTTAATCCTTACCAAAAATCCATGAGGTTAGTATTAGTGTCTAAATCTTACAGGTGAGAAAACTGACTGGTTAAGAAAATTGAAGGCACAGACTGGTTAAGAAAATTGAAGGCCACACAGGGAATTAGTGTCCACACTGGGAATTAAACTGTGGTCTTTCTGACTGCAATGCTCAGGCAGCAAACCACTAGGCTACATGTATAGGCTGTTTAGACTTGCTATTTTGGGATTCAACTGTATATTTGTAACAATCGTTTGACTTTAAAGGAAGCAAATTGACTTGCTCTCATTGATTCCTGAGACCGGAGGTTGTCGTGCCTTGCAGACATTCTTCACCTTAGTGATAACAAGAGAATATTTTAAATAATAAAGGATGATATACAGGATTTCATGTTAAATGTCACTATAATAGTTTCCAACCATTCAATTGGTCAGATAGACACACAATGCTTGTTAATACAGTTAATGATTATTTCAAAATGATGTCGATTTCAAAATTACATAGAATGGTAGTTCTCAAACTTTAGAGTACATAGAAAGATCTTATAAAAATTCAAAATTTTGACTGTTACTCTCACAGATTCTGACCCAGCTGATGGAAGTGTTTAACAAGACTGCCCAAGTAATTTTGATGTCAATGGCCCTTGACCACAATTTAAGAAATACTAACATGGAAACATCAGGAAAAAATACAGGGTCAAAGAAGTCTTTTATGTGGCCCTAGAAAGGGTCTAATCTACATAGACTTCGGTATTTCTTAATTGAGAGACCTCAATATTTCTCAGACAGACCTCTATTTGCGTGAGAACTTGATAGGTACCCTCAGAATATGGTAAAGAGATGTGGAAGTGTTGATTGGTCCTCAAGAAAAGGAGACTAAAATTCCCCAATAAGGTGTTGTGCAAGGCTGTGTGCGTGTGCATGTGTGTGTTGATATGGGGTGTGTGGGGGATGTGCAGTAGTCTCCTCTTATTCTTGGGATCCACTTGTAAGACCCCCCCAGTGGATACTTGAAACTGTGGATAGTACTGAACCCTATATTATACTATGTTTTTTCCTATACATACATACCTATGATAAAGCTTAATTTATAAATTAGGCATAACAAGAGATTAACTATAATAACTAATCATGAAATAGAACAATTATAACAATGTACTGTAGTAAAAGTTATGTGAATATAGTCTTTTTCTCTCTCTCTCAAAATATCTCATTGTTCTGTATAGGCATAACTCAGAGATACTACAGGTTTGGTTCCAGACCAATGCAATAAAGGAAATACTGCAATAAAGTGAGTCACACAAAGTTTTGGGTTTCCCAGTGTATATAAAAGTTATGTTTACACTATATGTGGTCTATTAAGTGTACAATAGCATTGTGTCTAGAAAGACGACACACATACTTTAATTAAAAATATTTTATTGCTAAAAAGCGCTGACACAGAGACACAAAGTGAACACATGCTGTTGGAAAAATGGTGCTGATAGACTTGTTCCACCCAGGATTACTGGGAACCTTCAATTTGTAGAAAGCTCAATATCCGTGAAGTGTAATAAAACAAAGTGCAATAAAAGGAGGTATGCCTAAACTCACCTATTTTTGAACCACGGAAAGTGAAACCACAGATGAAGGGGGGACCTCTGTCCATAAAGTATAATGATACTGATGTATAGGGAGGGGTTAAGATGCCTTCACTACTTCAGTGGAACAGTAATTTATAACCAGTGGGAAGAGACCATTTGAGCAGGTTATTTGAGCTGCCACTCAAATGCCTTCTGACTTAGCGCAGGGGATAGCTTTTTTCAAGTTATTTGGAAGATAGTCTTGTAGGAAACTAAAAGGGCGAAGCTATGCTTTCTGGGAGATTGATTAAAAAATGGAGCGATCAAAGTTACACTTAGGAATCTAATAAAGAGATGTAACAATGATGGAAAGAGAGTCCTCCTTATGTTTGTGACGGCAACAAGGTCACACAGGAGACTGGTGTGGCCACACTGAGAGGCTGGAGAAGGCCTCATCGTGGTGGCATCACTAGCAAGACAGGACAGCATCAGCGAGGCTGGTGGGTAGTGTATGGAGTGACTCGGGCCACTTCAGGAGGAGGAAGGATAGGCCCTGGCTCCTCAGTGATTCCTCTTGGTGGTGGCTTAGAGCCCTGTTAAACCGGGGTTGTAATAATGATTACTAACAGTAGAGTACTTGCTATATGCCAAGTCCTTATCTAAATCCTTTGTCTTTATTACTTTGGAGGTTAAATGATGAGTTCTAGTTGACCCAGTGGGAATTGAACCCAGATGGCTAGCTTCAGAGTCAGTGTGCCTAATCGCTGTGCTGTATGGTCTCTCCTACATACATTAATGCCAGTCAGCTTTCTCTGTTTGAGATATGCAAATCGTGTAGGTGAGACCCTGGCCAGCTGTTCCTCAAGCACATGCCATTATTAACTGGTAGGGTGAGAGGAGGGGATCATCACAAACTTCTATTTGAAAAATGACTCAACCTCCCTTGCCCATGCCAGACCCACAGGAGTTAGTTGAGACATGTTTATTTGAAAAAAGAATGAAAAAGTCCTGCTTATAATGGTTTGAGAACATGTCTTTGAGTACCGTATACTTGAACAACTCATTCTAATGACAAAAGTCATAGACCGTTATGTTCATAAGCGGAACCACTTAGTGCAGGCTGATAAAATGAAGCTTTTTATCTCCCAGCCAGGGAAATGATGTTTCTTTGAGAAAATTTAAAAAACCAGAACAATGTCTGGTTGAAAAAACAGAGAAGTCCAGACCTCTGTTATTCTCCTGCACCTCTGCAGCTTAAGCAGGAGCCCACCACTCCCCTGACTGGGTTGTTCTGATATTACACTGAGAGTTCACACTGAACCACCTACACTGTGCTTCTGCCCTTGAAGAACTTATGTTCTATTGGGGGAAAACCAAATAAGCCGTTTACTCACTTTTCCCTGTTCTCAGAGCTTTTCAGTACTGATTTTCTCCCTTTTTGCTCAAGAAAATAGGATGCAAAAGTAGGAGCTGACCCATGAAGCTTGGGAATGTGGGTGCTTTCTGAAAGCCAGGCCAACAGCCACCCTCCTGAAGAGCCACCATTCAGGAGATAAAAGGAAGAGGCATCTGCGTGAGCTACAGCCGCCGCAGTGCGAGGATCCTGTCTGTCCACACAGTCCTCACCACCCTCCTGCAGTTGGTGGATTTTCCTGCCCACCTGGGGAATTTTCCTTTGCCAGCCCTCTTTGGGTTGTACCTCCACTTTTTTTGCACAGGGCTCCGCTAGGAAGGCAGCTGTAGCATGTCTATTTGAAAAACAAGGAAACAAGGCTAGTTCTAGAAAAGAGATTTAGATTGCATCAGGATAGTGATGGGAATAATTTGTGCAGTTCTTACTATAGAAAACAGATTTGGTTACAAAAATCA